>JBBPCZ010036053.1:0-13551 GCA_037974445.1 Brycinus macrolepidotus
GATGCATCCAGTTATGTACTTTCTCGAGGCACTGACACAATGAATCTATTGGGCCAAAGTCACTTGGTGAGAGAGCTAGATAGATCTGCATAGTCATGATAGGACACATCATTCTCTTTAAGAATTTGACCCAGAGGAAGCATGTACAGGTTGAACAGGACAGGTCTAAGAATTGACCCTTGAGGGACTCCATATGGCATGGCGGTTTCCTCCGATTCACATGAGTCGATTGAGACAAAATAACCCCTGCCTTCCAGGTACAACCGGAACCAACTGAGGACCGTACCTGAGATCCCAACCCAGTTTTCAAATCTGTCTAGCAGGATGTTATGATCAACAGTGTCAAAGGCTGCACTCAGATCTAACAGCACAAGTACAGTTACTTTACAGTTATTAAACCATCTTCATTTGGGAGAATATCATCCCACGTTAGTTATTTAATTAGCGTCTAATTCAAGTTCAATTCAATTTCAGGTTCTTATACCCATAAGTAGGTCTCTGGCCACACAATGTTGCTTTCTGGCAGCTTTCCTCCACAGCAGAGGTGGGTTTTAACTGAGAAACTGGATACAATTATGCCTCACAATTAGTCTATTCCAGAGAAAGAGAGAGAGTGTGTGTGAGAGAGAGAGAGAGAGAGAGAGAGAGAGAGAGAGAAAGAGAGTGACAGACTACTTTTTAAGGTTCTTAACACAGTAGACTTTTCTTAAAGGAAATCGTTATACTGAATTCTGCTTTTGCTCTTATATTCTTTTGCCTCTATGTGTATAAACATTGTTTTACGCATTTGCTCTGATTTTTAGCTTTGTGTGGCATCTTCATCATCATCATTTGAGAGGTTCAGGGTGTGACATCCCGCAGTCTGCCAGATGGCTTAATGCGTGTTCCGTCTGTGGGCGCAACACTCACCACCCAATAAACCTTTCCTCGTTCCATCTATATACGTTCCACTGTACAAAAAAAAATAATAATAAAAAATGCTGCGAGTTGGGTCTTAAAGAGTCCCAGACGAGGTGACCTTTCTAAGGCCCGAAGACTTTCAAGTTTAGGGATATGACGGGTAATGGGAGATGAATTCCACACATAAGAGACTTAGTAACACTTAGACCTCTGCAGCCTTCCTCATATGTAGCCTTTTTTTCAGGTTTGTTGCATGCCCAATTCTCCTAAACAGCAATTAGTGTTGATTGTATGCTTGTCTATTCCCCAGCGCTGGGCCTGTTTACCAGAGAGAAGTAAATACCAGCCAAGCTCCATTTAGACAAATTACACAGCAACGCCCTGGAAAAACAATCAGAAGCCCTAACACTTCCAAACAGACATTTATTGATTTGTGGAGGAGAGGAAAATCCAGACCCACCAATCTTTACTAGACAGAAGCAGAAAAACCCACAAACACACTTCTTAGAGATCTGACATGGAACGATGCCTCGCTGGGTTTTTTTAAAAATCCTAAATTACCCTCCCTGGTGCGAATTTATTGAGTCTAGTCTTTTGAACTGCATCAGATGGGTGGTGCCAACCCTAGAGTGTAGGATGTTGACACTGGGGTGTAAGAAGGGACGTGTGGTACGTGTGTGGGATTTGAAAGGCATGAGGCCTGTGGAATTCAGCCTGAAGTCGACCAGTCACACTGCCAGGCCAAACACTGAGATACCACCAGCCTGATATGTTTGTATGTCAAATGGTCTGTGTGGACAGAACGTTTCATGCTCAGACTTACACACATGCATGCGTTGAATTTATGTTATGTAAGGATATGGGGTCATACATCCCATAGGTACCATTTCATCAGTGTTGGTGCAAAACCTTTCCAGAATGTTAATGTGTAAGTTTTTAAGTAGTTTTAGACCATTTTAATAGTCCTAAAGTAGTTTTATGTAGTTTTAGACCATTGTTAATGGTCCATATGAAGTTTTAAGAAGTTTTATACTATTCTTAATGGTCTATAAGTAGTTTTAAGTAGTTTTAGACCTTCATTAATGGTCAGTTCAACATGAATTTTTCACACATTGTAAAAAATACTTCATGCGGTTTTACAGGGTGAATGGGAGCAATGAATTCAGTCTCAATCTCTTTTTGAACTAGCAGACATGGATCAGTTTATTTCAGGTGGATTTAATGCATTTTCTGAGCTTGAGCAGCACTTTTCAAGCCCCGCCATCCACTCCTTCCATTAGACTGCAATAGAACTGTAATAAAGTAAGTCAAGCTATGCCATCTATTCCACCTGGAGTGAACATGAAACTCTAGTGGACTGATACACTTTTCTGAACACACAAAAACATAACTGTGGATCTGAATGAGGTTTGTTATTTGTTGGGATTTGAATGGGCTTTGGGAAATTAATAAAGTGTCTGAGTAATTTCCCCAAAATTCCTCAGAGAGTCTGAATGGTCACATCAGCATGTCACAAATCACTCCACAGTTTTTACTGTCAGACTGTAAAAAAATACACACTGCAGATTCATACTGGATTAAAATCACTGCACAGTTATTATTGTCAAACTGTAAAAACTACGCACTCCAGATTCATTCTGGATTAAAATCACTGCAGAATTATTACTGTCAAACTGTAAAAACTACACACTGCAGATTCATACTGGATTAAAGTCCTTCTAGAGATATTTCTGCCAGACAGTAAAAATGCATTTACATTGAAGACATGCTGGATTAAATTAACAGATTTTGCAAACATTCACTTTATAGATAATTATAGATCATTCAGCTCCAATAAGGCCTAAAGTTACGTGACAATTCAATGTAACCAGTGCTGTCATTTTTCTCTATAGAAAACCCAGCCAACTGAGAGAGAGAGCAGATTTTCTGATAACAACCACTTTCTTTTAACAGGAGAAATGTTTGTGATTAGAATGTCAATAATGAAGAGCAAAACCCATCAAAGTCAAAAACACAGATAGAGCATGACTCGCCTGACTGATCCTTCTGACAGATATCTCATCATTTTGAGGACAGCTGTAGGAAATATTCACACCCACTGTCATGCTTTTTGCTGCGCTGTCATGTTTGTTTATAGTCACTGTTCAAAGCAGAGTGGTCAGTTATGATTTCCCTGAAGTGGTCTGCTCAGTGTTTATTACTGTTAACTATGGACCACCCATGGGCTGTGACATTATAAAGAAGTCAAGCTAGTGCTGCTTTAGTCAACTGCTTTTGTTGTAAAGTGAAAACGTCACATTGGTTCTTAAACTGAACCCTAGACAGTCCGGATTTTTGCTCCAGACCAACTCATATGGTACTTTTCCACTGGGACAAGGAACTGCGCTGTACCACGAACAAATGTTTCTCCATCACAAATAAAGCGACCTGTACTCAAGCCGAACCTGAGCTGCTCGACGGCGCCAAAAGAGGGCCGCAGCTGAGCTGACTGACTCACTGCTTTCTGATCGGGCGAAATGTCATCCCAACATGGAAAGTGGCCATTGTTTTTTTTTACTGTCTGCACACAAAAAAAAAACAGTGGAGGCACAAACTAACAACTGAGAAATCGACAAAGTACAAGCACTACTTTGGGACAGCTGGTGGCCTAGTGGTTAGGGAGTTGGCTCTGTGATCAGAAGGTTGTGGATTCAAATCCCAGGACTGCTAGTGGCACCTCTGAGGTAGCCTTGAGAAAGGTACCCTCCCCACATACTGCTCCCCTGGTGCTGTGTTCCTGGCTGCCCACTGTTTCACTTGGTGAATGGGTTAAATGCAGAGAACAATTTCGTGCTGTTCACACTGTGTGCTGTGGTGTGTTCACGTATGACAAAATGGTCGCTTTCACTTCATGACTGTCTGTTTGGGCTGAAGATAAATTTCAGTGGGAGTTTTCTGTGGCACTAACAAATTTATCTTTAATGCTGTGAGAAACGTGAAGGCGATCCTGGACATCACTAACAAGTTATCTGGGTTGCCAATTCAGCACAGCTAAAAAATGCAGAGAAAAAAACTCAAACAAGATTATAAATAATAAAAGTCCACAATAACAAAGCAACTCTGACAGAAAAAAAAAAACTTTCTGCTGGTTCAACTCCATGGACGACTCCATAAACTGTGTGGAGAGAATTCAGTCAGAAACTCTATTACCGGGCTGAGATACACTGGAAAATCAAAGCGTGCTGTAAGTTCCGTGCCATCGTAGTACAGTTCAGGCAGAGTACAGTTCCTGTATGCCTATGGAAATGTGCCTATAGGGTTACACCAAAAACTTCCCATGAGGTCCTGATAAACAGTTTGAAAATGACTGGTCTAGGAGAATTAGCCACTGTGTCCTTGGATACAGGACTCACTACTGCCCTCCGGCAGACTGAGCAATAACTCTGGATTTGGTGGATGTGGGAGAACACTACATACCTTAAAGTATAATACTGACTTTTTGGTGGAGGGGGAATAATGGTTTATCAGAGTTGCCAACTCTCACGCATCCGGCGTGACAGTCACGCATTCAGCCTCAATTTCATGCTCTCACGCTCAAGAAAGAAATCTCACGCCAAATCTGACATTCTTCTGTGTTGTAATTTTTTTTCACTCATGTAAAAAAATGATTCGCTGAAAAGACCGTTTTCAAAGATGTTTATTTGTTACACATAGATGATAAGCATGTGTAAAACGGAAAGCGAGAAAGGTTGTATCTCCCCCATCCCCCGCTACCACCCGTCTGTCTGTCCGTCCCAATATCTCACTCCAAGGTTTTTTGAAAAGTTGGCAACCCTGGTTTATGCTGTTTTCCGTGCTTTGGCACCCTTAGTTCCAGTAAAGAGAATTCTAAATGCTACAGCACACTCTTTCTAGAGAATTGTGAGCTTCCAACTTTGTGGTCCTATGTGTATTGTTAAAATCTGATTTAAAACAGTCTAAAACCGGTGTTTGTTCTCCTACACACTCACCATTTGCAGCTTTTTCACTTGGCGCGCCGGCCGCTCTCCGGAACCCCTCCCTATGCAGGCCCCCCCCCACTTGTGGGCGGAGATTATCCCGAAAGTTCTCCCAGGTTCAAAGATCTTGTTTTTTTTTGTTTGTTTTTTAGACCTAAAGTAAAAGAAATTTGGCCATTTTTGTTCTTTATGGGCATTTCTGTGTGTCGCCATTAGTGGTTTTTATTATTACATGTTTTTTTAAATTACAATAACTTTGGTTCTGAATGTCATAGGAACACCAAACAAAGCTCAGCATGACGTCTGACACCTCGAGCACCAACACAAACCGGGGGAACTTCCATATAAGGAGTTTTTGTTTTTTGACCATGTTTTCATATCTATGGCCTGAACTGAATGCCCAGCTCTAATAGCCTCCACTCTTCTGGGAAGCAGTGGTGAACTGTGACTGTTACAGAACCAGTGGGGGCCAAACCAAACCAAACATATTAATGTACTTGGTTTGGAATGAGACAAAAACATCTGGATGACTGTTCACATTCTTTTGACCATGTGGAGTGTATGTGTGTGTGTGTGTGTGTGTGTGTGTGTGTGTGTGTGCGTGTCATTGTGTGTGCATGTGCAACTGCATACAGTATGTGTGTTTGCAGGATAAAACAGAATAGGACAGAGAGAAAAATCTTTAAGATTAAGAGTAGATTACTGAGTAGATTAACAATGGAAATGGTAAGTAAAAGTAGTGTAGCTAAGTCTCATTAAAGATAGCATCATAATAATATATTTTACCTGCAACCTAATGGGCAGTCCTGGAGCAGTAAATGTATATATAATGGAATATATTAAAGCATCCAGTGAGAGGGGAGAGTTTTAGTTGCTCAGACTTCATATAACCCAAATGACATAAAATCCCCCTCCATCATATCAGAGCTAAATTAAAGGAACATTTTTAGTCTCTTTCTGTATCACTGTACATGTATGACTGTATATTTACAAGCTCAGATATAAAACCATCAACTGAAAACTCACTTGTAAGAGAATCTGTCGGGCAGCTGCATGAATAAACATCTGTCCAGTATATTGTGTCACATTCCAAAAATGCAAGTCTTTGAATGACACTTTGGTAAGAGAATGCCTTACCAAAATTTCATCCAACTTGTAAACAGGAGCAAAATACATTTCTTGTTACATTCTTTGTCCCTTGTTTGCGTAATCAGGCAGAAACTTGTGAAATGTCCTCCTAAATCACTGTGCTGGTAGGGAATTACCACCAGTGCTTCCCTCTGAAAATATACCTAAGGAAAAAAAACAGTTCTACAGATTTACTGCTTAATTCACAAATGCCTTTGATTGTATATTTTACAAATGTATCTCATTACATTCATTTGGCAGAAGCTGTTATCCAAAGTGACTTACAATTTGAGGAAACACTCAAATTTCAGGATAGTGCAATAAATAAATAAATAAATAAATAAATAAATAAATGTTTCTTGATAATAGAAGCCAGTAGGCACTTGCTGAATCCTCATGTTATCTGAAATTACTTTCTGGGTTAATCGACCAGACGCAACAGGTGCCGCAGATAGCGATTACTCTTATAAATGCTGGAGGGTTTCTTTGAGAATGCATTCCAAGCCTCTCTGAAATTAGAAAGTGGGTCGTCGGCTGGCATTCTCAGAAGACAGGATGGTATGACGCCTCATGGACCAGCCCAGACCATCAGCGCTCCCTGAATATAGCCCTACTGTCCGTGACTGAGAGTGTTCTCGCGGAACCTCCGTCCCACTGGCATAACTCTCCTCCAGCTCTTCCTCTGGACGAGATAATTGCACGCTTCCTCTGGCATTGCCCTCAGCGGATTTGTACTTAGCACATCTTCATGCGACTATTGCATGCGCGAGGGAGGCCTGGGACTGAGGTGTATTTTCTGGGCCAGCTTAAGTGAACCCGCTGCACTCCAGTCCTCCTGGAGAACAGAGGAAAAGCTCAGCTCTGCTGCCTAACCACAGAAGGGCCAGGGAAACAAAAGCTTGTCACAGCAGTCTGGCTGTCCCACCCTAATCCCAATGCACCATAGCATGTGTTCAAATGAGCCTTTCCTCTTTCTGCTGTTTGCATGCCTATGGGAAACAGGGCCCATGCAGTCTCTAGGGCTGAATTTATGCAAGTGTCTTGAGGAAAGGAATTTTAAGAACTATTTCAAGGCAAAACCCTGGTCCTGGATCTCTCCAACACACAGAAAGTTCTGATCCAATCTGAAGATCTTCATTACCTGGACCAGGTGTGTAATATTAAGGGTGGAGTTAAACTCTGCAAGGTGGTAGATCTCCAGGACCGGGATTGAGCACCACAGAATTTTACAT
This sequence comes from Brycinus macrolepidotus, assembly GCA_037974445.1. Taxonomy (NCBI): domain Eukaryota; kingdom Metazoa; phylum Chordata; class Actinopteri; order Characiformes; family Alestidae; genus Brycinus; species Brycinus macrolepidotus. Next base: position 7,238 of record JBBPCZ010036053.1, read on the forward strand.
CAATATAGGGCTTTGTGTCGGGATTTACGTCGTTATTAAATTTTACAAAAATTACAATATTACTGTCTGATAAGTAATATCATAACATTTATATCAATGTGCTAATTTACACCATCACACCATTCTCTCAAATAAAATGTAAAAGAAAATTCATGCACCATTACAAAATTGTCTGTTTTGTAACGGGCTTTTTATTTTACAGTATTTGCATTTACAATGATCCCATTTGTGAAGTCCCTTCATTTCATTAAGAAGTTAATTTCATACATTACATAACAAATTGGTTAACTAAATCAACATGAGCAAAACACACATGCTGATAAAGGCACACAATGATAAAATGCTAGAAACGGCAAAAAAATAGAGCTTGTTATCCATAACCTAACATAAAAAGAGAGGACACCTTCATAACATCCTTCACAGCCAAATTATTAGGTGAACACTAACTCATTTTCACAGCAGACAAAAGACAGAAACATTTAAAACAAACTGTCCTGCAGCTCTTTCAAACTGGCTTGGCTCCAGGTTTGTAGGAGCTTGCAAAGTAGAAGCTTATGGGAAAGGAACTCTTCTGCATCCTCAGACTTCAGCCAAAGGAAGGACTAATTTTTTGCTCTAATTTCACACAAGCCAAGAAATGTGACCTTCAGAGGTCACAGCTCCCTAATGAGACATCACATTTGATGCTGTCAACTTGGAACATCCTGAAGAAGAAAGATTCCACTAACAAAGCATGTGTTGTACTTCATGTAGGTTAACATTATTACTTTACCACCATTTTTTCCTCCATTTCCAAGTTGTTAACCCAAACACAGATCCGCAACAAATGGTTTATTGTCATCATATGTCAAAACAGCTCCTTGTATGGACGTTTGTGTTGATGCTTGTGTTGAGGTTTGTGTTGATGCTCGAGGTGTCAGACATCATGCTGAGCTTTGTTTGGTGTTCCTGTGTCACACAGAACCAAAGTTATTGTAATTTAAAAAACATGTAATAATAATAATAATAACTGCTACTGGGGTTTTAAAAACGGCATCACACGCAAATGAACATAAAGAACAAAAATGAACAAAATTCTTCTATTTTAGGTTTTAGAAACAAACAGAAAAAAACACAAGATCTTTGAACTCGGGAGAACTTTCAGGATAGTCTCCTCCCACGAGTTGGTGGGGAAAACTCACAGAGGGAGGGGGTCCGGAGAGCGCCCGAGCGTGTTAGGAGAACAAAAACCGGTTTGAGACTGTTTTACACTGTTTATATTTGTTGAAATCAAATTTTACTAATACACTCTAAGGGTTAAAAGAGACTAAAGGCCTATTTAAATGTATCTCACACTGTCTGTGAAAGGGGGCTACATGACCATGACCTAACAAGCTACTTAAGTACAGAACAGACTGTTTGAAAAACTCTTCAGGAACTGCATTCATATGAATGTTTATCTTCCTCTATAGCTATTTTCCTTGGGAAGATTTTGTCAGTCTGGTTCCTGGAAAGCTGAGCTTTCTGACCTGCGGTTCTTGTCATTTGCTTGCGGTTTCACTGCCTTTTGCTCATTTTCTTTCTTTCTCAACCATCCTGCCATCTTTCTCTCAACTTCTACTCAGCCTTCCTGCTCTCCACTGTGCTTTCTTCTCTGTCCTTCTCTCTTTCTCAGTATATTTTTGTTGCATATTCATGTCCTGGATGATGTACAGGTTGGTAACATTGTCATTGTTCAAGTCCTTTAACCCGCTCTCCATACACCCCTCCCTCTGTGGCTTTTCCCCACCCACTTGTGGGCGGAGACTATGCTGAAAGTTCTCCCAGGTTCAGAGATCTTGTGTTTTTTCCTGTTTGTTTCTAAGGCCTATAATAAAAGAAATTTGTTCATTTTTGTTCTTCATGGGCATTTGTGTGTGGCGCCATTTTCGATGTATGATAACTGTTAAAACTTGTTTGTTAATGATTTATAAACCATTTACAGCCTAATTAACAACCTGATTACAAATCATTTATAAAATCTTAATAAGGGTAGTCTTATTGTAAAGTGGTACAAAATCACTCTGGTTCTACATGATGTCTGACACCTTGAGCATCAACACAAACCGGGGGAACTTCCATATAAAGACTTGTTTTGCCGTATGACAATAATTTATCATTTGTTGCGATCCATGCCACTCACTTTCTAAGAGTTAATGGTGCTTGTAATGATGAAGCCAGTTGCAGTTTCTTTTCTTAATCTTCCTCCATCTCCCTGTCATTCTTATGACAGGAGGCACTATATTTAACCCAGCCATTACAGCAGGACTGAGGACAGATGCCCGGGGCCACTGCTTTCCAACCGCTGTAAACAGAGCACAATAGCTGGTGGAACCCAATGCTCTCTTCCAGGAAAGAGAGGATGGAGAGAAAGGAGGAGAGGGGAGCAGTTAAACTGAGCTCCAGAGAGGCTTCAGGGGAGCCGAGGGGTTACCTGATGCAGTGCTGAGGGGCTGACAAGGTTTTGGGTTTTTTTTCCCATCTTCCTTTTGTCAGAAGAACAATAAAGTTAAAATAAGTGTGAACTGCCCTGGGACTCTGAGAGCCCCAGGCTTTTACGTTCTCAGCTTGAGCCCTTTAAAGACGTTAAACAGCCTCTTCTCCTTCAACTGCTTCCAGCAGGAGTCTGCCAAAGCCCCAGATGGAAAGGGAGAATGGCTGCTGTTGAGCCATTTAACTACAGTGTCTCCCAGTACAAAAGCAAAGCAGGAAAAATAAGTCACTTACCAGGTCCAGAGTGTTTTCTTCAGCTCATCAACTTATTACAAACCATTTGCGCAACCCAAACATCTCAAGATGTTTGTCACTTTTCATGCTCTATTTAAGTCTTTATTGTTGTAGAGCAGCTAAGCTGGAAGGATGAATGCTCCGGGTTACTCATGTATCCAGGTGACTTAATCTTTTCAAGCTGCTGTTCATTTGACGTCACTGGACAGCCAAAACACGATCAGAGGAAAGCACTTGTATAAATAAGCTAACATCCTCTCAGCTGGCCAGCATTTCTCTGCAATAGGCAATTTCCAAAACTTGACAGAGGCAAGATATGTATACCATTTAACTGTCATACAAAGAGCAAAGAAAACAGTCATGATCAGAAAATGTGAACCTTTGTATTTGAGGAGATGTGAGAAGCAGGCAGTGCTTGTTTAAGGCAGTCCTTGTTATAAACTAGCCATATTGTGTAGGGATTAACTTAAAACAAGTTTATTTCTATAACATATTATCATACACAAAGGTATGATGATATTGATGGGCAGTTGGTTGAACAGCATAGTGGGTAAACACCATTTCATCTCTTTTCACCACTAGCTGAGCAGCTCCTGCAGATCTAAGAGACCTACCAGGATTATAAACATCAAACATGTATTTAGGACCCAAACCATTGAGTGACTTGAACACGATGAGAAATGCTTTGAAATCAATTCTGTACCGAACTGGGAGCCACTGCAAGAACTTGAGAACTGGAGTGATCTCTTTTCTTGGGCTTGGTTAGAACATTTTAAAATGACAATAACTTTGGTTCTACGAGACACAGAAACACCAAACAAAGCTCAGTATTTCGTCTGACACCTCGAGCATCGACACAAACTGGGGGAACTTCCATACAAGATGTTTTGCCTTTTGATGACAATTTACCAGTTGTGCTGCTCATTTTCTAAGGGTTAAGAATAAAATGAAAAAAATTGGTGTTTTTTTTTTCTTTTTCTGCAGTATCCCAATTTTTCTCCCCAATGTAGTGATTTCACCTGCTAGCTAGGACTTCCACCTTTCCCACAGTGCTGGAAAGCAGAAGGCTAGAATGTTTCCTCCAAGTCATATGAAGTTCCGTCTCATCTCCTGCTGTGTGATTAAAAAATCTCATCCCCCATAGCTTTCTGCCTTGGATGTAGTGGAGGGTAAAAGCACACACGGCTTCCGAAACTGATCTCATAACTACTGCTAACATCAGTGGTGGGGGGATGCCACCTCAGGCCCTCCCTAGACACACTTCACTATGCATATTTCTAAAATGCAAATTAACCAGAAGGACTCTCATAGCCTTGAGAAATTGAAGACTTGTGTGGAATTGGACAAAATTAAACCACAATGCAAATGTGTACTGTGTTACTGTAAATGTCTCGAAGCTATAATAGAAAATAATGATGCTGAAAAAAATAATAATAATTAATTATTAGCAGAGCAGTACATTATTACACAATATTGTACAAACGTCTTAGGCAGTCATAAAAATTCCTTACGTCTGTTTATTTGAGCTGTATGTAAGTGTGCCTTTGCTTGTGAAAACACTGCATAACATTAGAATAAATATAAAGGAACATATGGTGAAATGCATCAGGAGTGTTGTTTTTTTTTCTTTTCACAACATTTTACTGATTGCTTGATTTGTTCACTTCCATCAGCAGCATCATTTCATTCATTTATTAAAAGATAGATACTAGGTACACACAAGTACACACAAAACACGCACACACAGATCTAATAAGAATCTATTGTTTGTTTGTATTCATTTTTGTTTTGATTTTTTTTTAAATTTCAGAATAAATAAATACTTGTAGCCCAGTTAAAAAGCTTTCTCTTTCTCTGAAGCCTAAGCCTTTTTCTACAGTACTGCACATTTCACAAACAATAACACCACAGCGATCAAATGGGTGAAAAGATATGCGTGGCTAATGTAGTTAGTTGTCCATCATTCTGCACTTACGGAATTTGCCTTTTTAAACATCACATCCCAGAAACAGAGTCATGTTTCAGAGTTAGCTGTAGTCAAAGCTGTATGCTTTGATTGTATTTACCTGTCTTATAAAATGATTTGGACAAACGCATCTGCCAATTGAATAAAAGTTCAGCATAGTCATGGAGAGTGGAAGCTAATATTGGATTAAACATCATCACTCAGATGAGGGAGCTTTGTTTACTATAGCTTGGTAAACAGGCTATAGTTGTTGGGACACAGCAGGTGTGAGTGGGTCCGTTTACGTGCAGTATTTCTCATAGTGTTTTTTTCTAGTACAGTATTACTGTGTGCAACATGTGCAGTTTTTCTGGTGCATTATTACTGTGTTTAATTTAATGTCTGCTGCTAGTAGTCACCTAAGGATACTCCACTGTGTACATGCCTAATTATTTTAACCAAAGTGACTTACAGTAAGAGGAAACACTCAAGTAAACACATACAAACATTTAAATTCATATGCTATTTGTATAGTTTTTTATATTATACAGTTGTATAGTTTTATTCTATAGGTTATGCTCCTTCTACTTTCTTCTCTTGTTCTGTCTTGCTGCTCTAACAATCTTATTTTATCTTTCCATGTCTTATCTTTTCTTGCCTTATTTTAAGTAGAATTTTGCCCCAAGCAGTCAAGCATCAGGCTTCATCCTCTCCTCCTTTACCTGAGTTTACCTCCTCACCCTCTGACACTGGAATGCAGGCTCACTAGTTTGAAATAAGGTATTTCTTTCTCTCACACTGCAAAACTTGTTTCTTAAAGGCATTTCTTTCCATATTTACAACTTTCCATATTTACCACATGGTGGGTGTGTGGAAATTGCGGTGGGCTTTATGAGAAGCGATTATCTCCAGTATGTTATTACAGTCAGGTAATGAGGCGCAACAGGCAGGTAGCAGTTAGCACGGCTGCAGCATAGCGTGACTGAAGGCCGAGCCGATGCACAGCACATTTCCCTTCACCTTATGCGAGCATAAAATTAGCCTTCGAAGGTCGAGAGGCCGATCTGTGCCCGACAAGGTCTAAATCTTGACTGTCAGAGAGTGGTCAGTCTTGACCAGAACACACACACGCATGCATAGAAAATGAGAGAGAGGAAAGATAGCATAAAGGGAGGAAAATAGAGGGATCTCCTGGGAACCAGAAACTCGCGGTCCACTGCTGCTCTGCCACAAGCCGGTTCACAAGGTCAGAAACACACACAAACACACCCTCCGATGAGACTGAGGCCCTCAGTAAACTGTACAGCTGCGTGCTTGGTGTGGCAAAGGAGGAGGAAGGGCCTTAAACGGGATCGAAATTTGACCAATGGGAGCTATTTTACATAATTAATAAACTAACTCCTGAATATGGACTACATTAATAACAAATTCTCCTTTTCATGTTACTTCATTGCTTTTTCTTTACCTAAGTTACATACTTTTTTTACCCCCTTTCATCCATAAACTATTATTATCTTGAGATACCCCTCATTTCTTTGAAAAGGTAAACAAAGGAGTTCCAACCACTCAGCATTCAGCACCACCAGTATACTGATCACCGCCTGATCATCTGGAATCATCTGCT
>JBBPCZ010036073.1:0-13551 GCA_037974445.1 Brycinus macrolepidotus
ACACACACACACATATATATATATATATATATATATATATATATATAGAGAGAGAGAGAGAGAGAGAGAGAGAGAGAGAGAGAGAACAAGAGTTCACCTATATTCGCTTTTGCTATTCTTCCTCCAACCGTCCCTGACGCTTCAACCAGAGTGAGGTCAGTGAAGCCCAGTTCCTTTAGCCTGGTGACTGCACCAAGACCAGCCAAACCAGCACCGACCACCACAATCCGAGGCTGCTGTCCGACCTTCATTACTGAGACATTCAAAAACAGATTCAAGATCAAGTTATAACGTATAACATGTTAACACATGTCTGCCCAAGCCTGCTCCTGGAGATCCAACTCCCTGCTGCATTTAGTTCCTGACATCAAGGCGTCTGAGTATCAGAGACAGGTGTGTCGTAACTAGGGCTTTCAAAATTGCTTGATTTTAACTGATTACGTGAATAAAAATCAGTCAATTTAAATGACATTCTAAAGGAATCAGCTTGTTTATTACTTTGCAGTTTGAACGATAAACATGTTATCAGCAGGTCATTATAAAGCAGAGTACAGCAGATTCTCCTGGGGGTGCCAGTAGCACTCACGTTGCTTTTCTGTGCATCACTGAGAGGAAACCCACACCAGCAGGAGCCTGAAATGTTTGCTGTTATAATTTAACATAACCTGAACAGTTTAGCGTTCTCTTGTTGTGACACACATCAGAAATAGCTTGTTGAAATTGGTTAAGGTGTGCTAGAGCAGGGTAAACACCAAAGCACAGGCTCCTACACCATCATAGTTCACAATATACACTATATGGACAAAAGTATTGGGACGATTGACTATTACACCAACAGGTACTTTAATGACACTGAATTCAAATAGATTTTAATATGAAGTTGGTCTCCCCTGTGCAGCTATAAGAGAAGTCCAGGATCAGAATTAGGAAACACTGGTATGTGCTACCAGAGACAAACTGGATCCACATGCTGTCGGTGTTAAAAGTGTTTTAGTCCTTAAAAACATACAAAATGCTGCAGCTTAGACAGTTTAAAGATCTAGCAATTCTAGTCAGGCGTGTAGTTTTATGTTTAGCAGCACAAACTTGTATAAAGACTAGAGAAGGCTCCGGTTTTGTCCTACCTTCTGAAAGACCTTTAGAGCTGAGCGAAGTGAGGCAAACAGCTGAAGTCTGAGGGAGACACAAATGGATTCATCCCTTTTATTCTGAATCATCTGCAGTACAGCCAGTTTCCTGGTAGGGCAAGAGCAGCGACTTTGATGTTCATAGCAGCCTGCAGGCATTTCATACCAAAAACATTATCTGAGACTAAACAGAGTCTAAAGAGTCATCAAAGCTGGAAAAATACTTCTGCTGACCATCACATGTAACGTGGCAATAACCCAACACTTCAATGTGAAGGTTAGTCTTCTGCTACTCTTCCTAAACAGCATGTTTTCCTCGCCTGCAGAAATCTCCCCCTGCTGAAGTGAAACCTAACCATTGTTTATTACGGATCTGCACTAAAAGTGCTATTAACCACCAGAGGGCGCCAGAACACAGCATTCCCCAAGGTGTGGCTACATCTCAAATTGGTCCTTGCTGCATACATAGTGCACTAGGTAGGAATTAAAAGTAAAGACTTCTATACCATCATAGTTCACAATATACACTATATGGACAAAAGTATTGGGACGCCTGACCATTATACCAACAGCGACTTCAGTGACATTGCATTTAAATACATGGACTTCAATATGGAGTTGGTCCACCCTTTGCAGCTTCCACTCTTCATGAAAGGCTTTCCACAAGACTTTGGAGTTTCTGTGGGATTTTGTGCCGTAGAGCATTTCTGAGGTCAGCCACTGATGTTGGATGAGAAGGCCTGGCTCGCAGTCTCCGTTCCAGTTCATCCCAAAGGTGCTGGATGTGGTTGAGGTCAGTTCTCTGTTTGGGCCAGTCAAGTTCTTCCACACCAAACTCATTCAACCATGTCTTTATGGAGCTTGCTTTGTGCACTGGGGCACAGTCAGGCTGGAATAGAAAAGGTTCTTCCCCAAACTGGGTCCACAAAGTTGGAAGCATGGTGTTGTCCAAAAAATCTTGGTATGCCGAAGCATTAAGATTAATATCCCAAACCCTGAAAGACAGGTGTGTCCCAATACTTTTGTCCATATAGTGTATATAACGGTTTGGAGTTTAGCCATGTGTGTACAAGTCTACATCTGACACATAGCGCGCTGTTTGGTTTAGAAGAATTTAAGAAATGATATAGCACACTATAGAGGGAGTAAGGAGTAAGGAGCCCAGTGACGTCAAAACAAATAAAGTTTCTAACTATGAACTAATATCTGCTACAAGGGAAAAAGAACTTTGATTTACAGGTTTTAAGATACAAAAATGAGTAAAGGGTTCTGAATGAAAAAGCTTTGAGAAATGTACAATGAAATTCATTTGAACGGAAGTATTTGTTCAAACGCTGTTTTAAGCCGCGTATGAGAACAGGAGTGTTCCTGATTATTTAAAACTTTTCTGCTGCCATGAGAATAAAGCTGGTAAAAGAAACTGGCTTTATACTCCTAAACACAAAGCTGTACGTTCAAATCCTTTCAAGCCATGCTTAAAGAGCAAAAATATCCAATATTAAAGGATTATTCTAATCTGTGGCCTTACGCTGTACTTTGCAGCCTAACTGGGCCTTGATTGAGACACAGGTAATTGTTTGGCTATGTGATATAATGCATGGTAATGTTTTATTTAGTTGCTGAAGTAAATCTGAAGTGATTCAAGGTTAGGGAATACATGGGGAACATTTTAAAGCCATGTTGAGCTCCAGCTGGACCAAAACAACACATAAACAAAGACATCGCATCATTAGAGTAGATGAAAAAACACTCTGAAAAAGTGTTTTTGCTTTTATATTTTAGCTTTACATTTTGTGTTAAAAGTGCCATATACTGCATCTTCGGTTCACACAATAGATCTCACATAAATGGGTCTTCACATAGAAGTTTAAGCCGAGATTTTAATACCTATTTAAAAGCCTTTTTAAACCCTATTTTTGTTCCCAAATGTGTTCATTTGTATATGTTATGAGAAACCACCCGTTCACCCATTCACAGCTTGTCGGCCCTTTGTGGAACCACGGGCGAAAGAATCAGTGACCTTAGTGTGACAGTAATTTGTCACCGGTGCAATTGATCATGTTTCCGAGTTTATTGTGTGCAGTGTCAGTATCCAGTGATTCTCTCCAGGCAGCGGGGGGCTTGGGGAGGGGCTTGGCCAGCAGGTAGGTGAGTGTCAGTGATAAATGATGTCTGTGGGGGAGAATGGACCCACCTTGAAGGCCACAGATGGTGGAGACATGGGGCTGCATCTGCAGGGAGGCCTGGCTGCACCTCTACTGCTGTTTGTATTAAAACCTCATTACTCCACTTTATGTTTTTCCTGCACCAACTGTCTTCCCTTTGCATTTTGATGGCAGTCTGATGCATGCTTCTGAAATTCACCTTCACCTTTATTTCAGAGTAAAGAAACCACACACACACACACACACACACACACACACACACACACATACACAGACGGCTCAATCTGATATTTCAATAAAATGATCATAAATCATACAGTCACAATAGTTTTAGCAACACGTTTAATAGTAAACTGACTAGGTATGTTTATCTGTAACTGGAGGCCTGTGAGGAGGGTTTGAGAAAGATCAGTGTGAGGTTCTCAGGGTGCAGTTTTTCACTATGAATTAGAGTGACTTGTCAGGGCAGGACTGTCCAGTGGCAACTTCTGAAGTTATTCATCACCCTCCACACACACACACACACACACACACACACACACACACACACACACACACACACACACACACACACACACACACAGTTGTTGTGCTAAAACAATGTCAGGGTGTGGTATCAGACATATGTTTTATCAGTGCTGTCAGAAGAAAACCTCCAAAAAGTATCTCTATGGGATGAAGGAAATGTTCTTCTTAATATTCAGTGTAAGTTCATGTTCATGTAAAAATATGGTTTTTTTGGACCATTTCTGTTGACATTTTCATACAGCAATTTACAAAGTATGTTTACGAGAAGAAAAGAAAAACGTGGCTGGAGATTCAAAGTTTTGTTCTTGCAGTGACAATATGCATTACATATGTATGTAAAACAGTCTAACTTTACCTAACATCAGTAACCTCAATAACCAAAAGGCATGATTTAGTTTTTCTTTATTGCTTATATGTCTTATTTGTGATGTTTAACCCTTTTTCACAGTAGCAATAAAATGAAATGTCCACTTGTTTGGCAGGGCCCACTGTCGTATGCATATGTTCTTCAATAACATTGATGGAATATATTTATGATGGAAATGTGTATGATTTACAAAACTGGAAAAGTAACTCTTGGGTAACTCTCACCCCTAATCGCTCACTAGCAGCTCAACAACATTTCATGTATACAGAGCTGAGAGTGTCCTGGTTAATCTTAATAAGAAAAAGAAAATGGATTTTTATTTGATTATAGGTATGTTGGTATTTTCTGCAGCCTAATATTTCTGCAACTGTCAGACTAAAACACAACACAGAATAACAACATCTATACAAACACTAAGTTCTTTTCATGCTGCGGGATTATTAGCTTCAGTTCCTTAGGGGAATTTTCCAACCGAATAGACCTGCTGCTTCTGCAGCATACAGCACTTTAACACAGACATTAATTTCTCTTTGAAAAGAACAGACAGTAAATAAATCAAAACACATGTCAAATAAAAGCTGAAAGCTTTACCCATTGGCTTCTATTATATATATTTTCTAAACAACAGACAACACCAAAAAATCACTGTCCATGGTAATCAACTGTACGCCACAGATGGAGCAGACAGTGATTATGCTGAAAAATGCTGGATTGTTTCTTTAAAGGTATTTGCCAGCCACAGTTAGACAAGGTCCAAGTGACTGAAGTGGGGAGCAGAGACGACAGCAGGTCCAGCACTCTGTGTGGGTTCTCTTCTTTCTCCTACAGTAAACAAGAAATGCACCATCAACAATGGCACATTTGTTTTGTGTCTCACTGGAGCCATTGTGAGGGTATTTGTGCGCTCTCTCTCTCTCTCTCTCTCACACACACACACACAAACACACACACACACACACACGCACACACACACACATGTACACAGGAGATGGCTCTGCCAGTCATGTCATCTGCTACAGTCAGTACATCACCAAACTGGCATGTCAATATTTGTAGCGCCAATTAGGGCCTGCTGGAGAGAAAGGCATAATTGTGCGCTCACTCGTGCACTCGTTATGCCCCCATAGAGCTGCTGGTGCAGGGGAATCAAAAGGAAACCAGAGATGCCACTTGCTCTCATCTTCTCACTCAAAGGGAGGACCATTAAACAATGATAACAGAGCACATCCATCCACAGGCTCTAGGAGGCTTTCAACTGAATCTAATGACACTTTCTCAAAGCACCGTCTCTTATAGTGCTGGACCTGTAATATTGTACAGAATGTCTAGTGCTAGCTGCAGCATGTCTCTTGTTTTTTTTACACTCTTTCCAGACCTTTAATTAAAACTGGTAAAGGCTCCTGAGTGGTGCCACTATCTTAGTCCTATTGTCAGGAGATCATAAGTTCAATCCTTGGCGATGCCACAGCCATCTGTGGCATCTGTGGTTAGGAGTCCAAAACAGTACAATTGTTGTCCCCCCCCCCATTACTTAGCACAACTGGTGTTGCCATCCCCCAACCACCCCTCCTCCCCACCACCACCACCACATCCCATTACTTAGCAACACAGGTGTCTGTTAGTTGGTGTAACACAATTGGCACTTAGTGTTCTCCTCCAAGTGTGTTGAATAGTCTAACATCATCAATGTAATACAAACAGTTTTTGAATGAAAACGTCATGCCTCTCGGTGGAAAGATAAACTGTGCTTAAAGGATGCTTCTTTTCTGAGGCACGACAGTTTAGTATGCCTTTCAGTAATGACTGCATTGCATATCAAATTTTAAATTAATCCATTTAAGCGGAGACATAGCTAGTTGGAAATAGACACATGTAGAAAGTGGGTAAAAACAGAACCAGCTCTTGAGAGGCCTGGCCACTTCCTCCCATTATGCCAGAAATACAACTGGAAAACTCTAGCACATTTCTAGCTATTTGTGTGGAAACTTCCTTTAATTCTGGATTATAGAAGACTGTATTATGTTTATAAAATGAAAACTTTCCAACATCTTTCCATATTTCTACAGCAAACAGGTTTATTTCAGTAAGACTCAAGCATTACGTGTACTGAGAGCTGATTGCTTGTAAAGGCGTTTGCACTTGTTGATGTCATGAATGAACATGAGGCGCTATTAGAAGGTCCTATAGCACAAGTTATAGACTCCATATGGACGCTTTGGGGTGCTTTTGTGAGAACACCCCCTTGAATCTGACAAAAGTGGAGGACATTACACTACATATCCCCTAGTCATCAATTGCCCTCACGTGTAATCTGGAGTTGGCAGGGTGTACAGACAGCAGTGGAAATGACAGCAGAAGGTCATATCTGCAGAGGAATGGTTAAAGCCCAGCTGAGTTAGTCTTGGCTGGCTGCCTCATGGCAGGGTAATACTGTAAGTGCTGCTGTTTGAGTATTCCACACTGCCTGCCCACTACAGTGGAGAACAGTGGATGCTTCACTCTTGTACTCCTTTCTGTTCTTATAACAAAGCTATGTACTGTTGTGGGCTAAGCAGAAGTAGTTCATACTATTCCTGGTACAAATGAACAAACTAAAAAAAAAGATGTATTTCCAAAGTGGTAAGTTTATGGGAGAAAATATCTTGAGTTTTAATGTAAGTTAATGCAAAGGGATTATATACCATTTCTTCTACTTATAATGAAAAGGCAGAAGCTGATCTATCTATCTATCCACCTACCTGCCTGTCCATCTATACGTCTGTCCATCCAACCATCCATCCATCCATCCATCCATCCATGTACATACCCACCCACCAAGCCATCCATCCAACTGTCTCTGTCTATGTGCTTGCCTGCCTATCTGATCTATCAGTCTGTCCATCTATCTATTCATACATACATACATCTATCCTTTTATCTGTATACTTCTATCCATCTATCCATCCATCTATCTATCTGTCTGTCACTCTCTCTCATGTTCTTGGAGAGTCATCTCATGATGAATGGGAAAAGACAGCACATGTAAGGTCGGAGTGTGAGCTGCGTGTGTGAGTACCTGCGCGCTCGCTGTCAGAGGAATGCTGTGCATGTCAGCATCTCTGCATGCGCTCCAGTGCAGGAGAGCTGAGGCGCGAGGCAAGACGAGCCGAGAGCTTGTGTATCCTGACAGGCTGATGAGCTCACACATATGCGCACACACACACTCACACTCACACACACACCGCACTGCTGTGGAGTGCAGGAGACACAGCCACTGCTGCAAAGGGGAAAGTTGTTTTTGTAACTGTTCTTCTTCTCCAGAACACTAGAATAAGTGACTTTTCATTCATTCACTCTGGCAGGGAAGGATCTGTAGAGTGTGTTTGGATTTATCAGCATCCTGAAGGCTGCAAAAACACTGAGGTAAGTTCAGCAATCACAGCTGAGTGAACTTTTTCTTCTGAACTGTCCCAGTGTAACTCTTGATTGTTAATGGTTGTAACCTGTCTGGTTAGTTAGTATGTCTGTCAGTAATGACTACCTTGCATATTGACTACTTTGCATATAATTGTTGATAAGCTGATTGCAAGTGCTTGTTGCTTGTAGCAGAATAAATCCTTTTGGAAGGAATTTGATAAGACTGTGAAACTCACTGTAAGATTTCTACATTACCCAATTAATAAACAGTGAGTTTATTACTTACAATGTAATACAGACAGTTTTTTAATGGAATAAGTTATGTCTCTCGTTGGTCAAAGATAAACTGTGCTAAAAGGATGCTTCTTTAAATGGGATTTTAATATGTCTTTCAGTAATGACTCCATTGCATATCAATATTTGAAATGTTTTCATTTAAGTGGATTATAAGCATTGTTGTCTATAGCAGAATCACTGCTCGCTGCCTGTAGCAGAGTTATGGTTATGGCTTTTCCCTAGAGAAATATGACTAACTCACAAATTACCACATACATATGAAAGCCCTATTAATAACTGTGGGTGGATTACTCTAAATGGAATGGGAGCAGTTTGGGAATCACAAATTACACTGAAAAAAGTGGGGGTTAAAGGACAGTTAAAGGACTGGTGAGGCATAAATGAAATGTACACATTTCTCCACTCACCCCAGCTGTGAGGCTTAACACTGTTAACAAATACTAGAAGTCAATAGTCACTGAAATATGTATCCAAAATATCACTCAAATCAAAACTTCTGTAAATATATCACCAAAACTTTATTCAATCTGCATCCAGCCCTTCATCAAGGTTTAAATGAACATGTTGATCTGCAGTCAGTTTTTGTCGCAATCACCACCATAAATATGGAGGAATCTTATCCAAGATCAGTCCTCTCCAGCCCTGGTGTTGTCTGAAATGGTTGCCAGTAGCAAAGTGAAGTTTTGTTTAGTTTTATTGCTCACAGTAAGACATAATGAGTCCTAAACCACATCCACAAGTCTGCGCCACCATAATGAAGAGCTGGATGCAGTTTAAGAGGGTTAAGAGAAGTTTTGGGAAAAGATTTGGCTCATTATTGACTTCTAGTGTGTCAGCAGCATTATCCTTGATGCTAACGCGATCAATTAAATAAGACACATTTGGACTCCAAACATGTTTTGGCTGATCAACCGCAGAAAATTGTGTAAATTTCATTTTTTCTGCCAAACTATTAACTTACTTTATTCAAATGATTACATCATTTCCACATGAATAAAATATTTTACATGTACACTATTTTGCCATTCAGTTTATTTGCTTTTGGCAGGACATAACGTTGTATGTAATATTTTTTTTATATGGAAATTACACATTTAAATCAAGCAAGTGCAATGCATGAATCTTTTCAGTGTAATACCTACCAGTGGCCAGCGATGCAGAAATTGTTCAGAAAGTGGCTATAAGACAATCCAGTTAAAGAGTGTGGATTAACTTACCCTCGCTTTGAGTATAACTTTGGAGTTATATAACTAAACCGTTCACCTTCCTGACTAGAGGGTCAGATGGTTTGCTCTTTTGCAAAACTTGGACCAAGTCAGGCCCTTCATCAAAGTTCTGTTGCTGGATCCAGACTGCATTAATGCCCTGCTGCTTCAAACAGCTTCCATTAGAGAAATAAGAATCTGTCTGGCCAAGGCACAGAGCATGGAGCTCCAGCTGAGATCAGTTCCCTGTGCCTCTGGAGCATGTGCAGTGCAGATCCAGAGGGGCGACTTGTGTGCTTGGTTGTAATTTGGGGTGGCTGAGGTGCGGTGGGGAGGCCGAGATAGGGCGAGAGACCTGAGGAGCCTCTGGCAGCATTTAGGCTCCCATCTCACCGCAGTACTGAGGCATGCTGGGAGCTTTCTCATGTGGTCTCTCTCATCATGCACAAAGAGCCCAGTGAAGGCACGAACACCCAATCTGGCAACCCGGGTCTGGATGCAGTGTTTCCTATTCAGTGATGGATACTGAAAGGATTCACTGAAAAAAAGAAAAAAGAAAACTCCATTGGTGATATTTATTTGAATGAAAAAGATTCTAATTTATAATACTGATAATAAATATTTTCTTTTTTTGGCTATTCTCTCCTATGTATTAACTTATCACTTGCTACAAATCAAATAAAGCTCCTTACTTTACTTATTCAAATTAAAATCTATAATTAATGGTAAGTTAACTCTATAACAATTACTGATAGTAGCCATTGATTGACTGAATGACAGAAGAAGCAATTGGCTGAAGGTATTTGCTTATTCATTTTGCCTTATCCGAATTCAATCTGAGATATTGATAATGCAGCACTATTGATCCATGAGGCAATAATCAATAGTAGATGACATCAGTGTGTGTGTGTGTGTGTGTGTGTGTGTGTGTGCTTTAGCCCGTCTCAGACTCTCCCAGCCTCCCCTTTCTGTACATGAAATGGTCTGCTTGTCAGTATTTTTATATGAATTACTTTGATCTCAAGTTGATTTGTCTAATTTTCAGGTCTTTCAGGTCATTGTATCTGCCACCACAATAACGTTCTGAATGCATAAAGACTTTGTTAGACACATATGAGTGGTTTATATCTACTCTGGCCTGAAACAGGGCCTAAATCGGTAATGGTGGTACATGTTAACCAAGTGCTCTAACAGCCTCTAAGTTCTCACAGGGCAGGTGATGGGAAATAACAGTGTCAGTAAGTTCAGCTGTTGGATAATGGATTGAATTTGTATATATAACATATACTGTCATGTGCAAAAGTTTGGTCAAATGACATGTTTTGCTAACTTTCTAAGTGAAAAAGTACACATTCTATACAGAGAACAAAAATTTGCAGAAAAGCCATTTTAAAGCGTATTCCAAGTGGAGGATGCATTAACTTATATAATACAATATAAATCTAAAATAAATACGAACATAAAATGTATTTACTTTCACTTCAAAAATCAGCAAAGTTTTGACTGGGTTGTTGAAACTGTGGCAAATGACTATGTGTGTATGTGTGTGTGTGTGTGTGTGTGCGTGCGTGTGTGTATTATCACACACAGTAGAGCTACTGGAGATTTTGAACACTGTGTCCACTGTCTGTCCACTCTGTCTGACACATTTATCCTGTGGGTCCACCACGCAGATGTAAAACTTTATTATGATCGTTCATCTGATGCTGCACAGTGTGTTAGTCACCCTTTAATCTTTCTTTAATTGTCAGTTTTTGACCTCAGGACACTGTTGGCTGGATATTTTTTGGTTGGAGAGCTGTTCTCAGTCCAGCAGTGAAACTGAGGCTTTTAAAAATTCCACCAGCTCCGTTGTGTGTGATTCACAGACACACAGACACAGACAGACACACACACACACACACACACACACACACACAAAGATGCCACTACCATGTGAGTGTCCCTGCTGTGCTGAGAATGATCCACCACCAAAATAATGCCTGCTCACTGGTGGTCCTGTGGGGGTCCTAACCATTGGTGAACAGGGTAAAATGGGCAAACAAGTGACCCTGACTTTGTTTGCCCCATGTATAATTCGTTTTTGTTTTATTGTGTTTACCCTTAGCTTAGTGCTTCAAATTAAAAGCTTTGGAGTCTTGGCTACACTATAAGGGTCTTGCCATGTCCTGCGGGACTCAGAGCATCCTTTAAAGGTCAGTTTCCCAAGTTTTCATATTGAGATTCTGGGTTTTCCTGTTTGGAGAGGAGGATGGATCAACTCTCTAGAAAGAGAAATGAAAACAAAATGTTTATTTGCAGTTCCACATGTCTGACCTACTTAACAGGGGTATGTTTTCTTGCATCAAAGTTGAGTTTATGATATATGATTTCTCAGAAAGCAAACATATTTACACACTGTTGAAGCATTTTAGAGGCAGAATACTGTACAGAAATCCATACAAAAACAGCAGTTGAATGGTAATGACCGTTACAGAGGCATGTCTTGGCAACATCTGTTTACCACAAGAATTTAATGTTTAAGATAACACGCATATCATGTCCATAGAATGCTGTGAAAGATATACTCCAACACACACACACACGCATACATACACACACACACACATACACACACACCTACGCATGCTTTGGACCTGGGGCCTCCTGCCACTGTTTACTGTGGTGTGAACAGCTGGGACGGCAGGAGAATCTAGCAGCGTGTTTGTGCGGTTGAGTCGAGAGCTGCCAGAGAATGTGATGAGCGTGTTTTCATACTCCAGGCATGGCAGGCACATACTCATTCAGACAGCACTCCACAGGAGGACGCTGTCTTTTATCTCTCTGTCCCATACAGTGAGGGTGTAAGTGGAAATAGGTGGAAAAATCAGTTTGCTACTCTCTTAACCCAAATGTGTGGTGTCTTCAGTTTACTTCTTTAGTTTAGCACAGAAACTATAAGGCTAATTTATTGTGCTTTTTAAAAAAAATTCCTGGATACCCATGTTTGTTAAGCAGTCTAAATATCTACAAAACTACTAAAAGGTGTATTGCTAAAGGCTGCAAGCTAACTCAGCCCACCAGCTAACATTTACTCAGCTACAATGTAGCTCAGCTATTGTGCTACTTTAAGACCCCGTTTACACCTGGTCACTTCATGTGAGCAGTATCTGGCTTGTATTCTGATCAGATTTTAGCCACATGTGTTTACACTTGGTAATTAAATGCATCTCCAACTTACTCCAGACTCATTCCAATCACTTAGTGACAAGTAAAATACGAATCAGCTCATATAAAACAACTAGTTGCCTGTGCTGCTCTATTCTGTTCTGTTCTATTTAAAAATGGTACAATTTTGCACAACACAGTCAGTGTACAAGAAAAGACTGTGAAGAATAATTAACCTCCCCACCATCATGAACCACGTGTGTTAAAACACAGTGTATTGCAGTGAGATGGAGTAGCTATTAGGCCTGTCACAGTTATTACATGATTGCAAGATTGCAATTGTATAAGCTGACCGCAATTGCTTGTTTATCTTGCAACAAGAAGAATGTGAATTAGTTGTATTAGAATCTCAATTAGAGTTGAGGCAAATACGTGTACATAAAAAACAAGAAAAGGCATGTACTGCATCAGGGGTCTTGAGAAAGCAACAAAACTTTTGACTGGTGCTCTAACACCCTTTGAGGGCAGCAGAGAGAAATGTTTGTTTATTTTAGCTCATGCTGTGTCTGTTGTCAGTCTGGAGCTGCTAAGTATTGACAGCTAGAAGGCAAGATAGCTATTCAGCCAATCTGGACCTCCAAGCTTGTACCTCGTAACTGCATGCAATGAACAAAAAACAACAATTTCCGACAATATTTATATAGCAATAAATCAGCAGGCCTGGAAGGTACTTTGGAAGTTTTTGTCCTAAATGTATTTTTCGAGGCCAGTTCAGTTGATGTAGTCTATAATTAGAGCTCTGTACAATCACTTTTAACACATAAAATCCTAAAAATGGTAAGTCTAAATATATGCATATTGTTCACTCAAGCCACACAGACATGACTCATGTTAAATCTGACAGTGGTCATACATCTTTGGGTAGACCTTCAGCACAATAGTGGTGTTGTTTGGTGTTTATTTAGTTGTGTCCTGCTTAGAGAACTGTCTTGCCAACTGCTGATTAACTGAATGGGTGAGATCATACTTATTCATAGGCCTCTTTGTTAAATGACCACAACATTAACTGCAAACCATCAGCAGCCTGTAAAGGGTATAATGGATTTTGTAGTATATTTACTTTGTAGTTGTTTATAGTAGAGCTGTTATGAAGTGAGCTGTTATCTGCCTTATTGCACACGCAGCAGATTAAAAGCTCAGGGAGAGAGGAGCAAGAGTGGTGCCTGTCTCCCCTGCAGCTTTCATACAGGGAGTGCAGAATTATTAGGCAAGTTGTATTTTTGAGGAATAATTTTATTATTGAACAACAACCATGTTCT
>JBBPCZ010036084.1:0-13550 GCA_037974445.1 Brycinus macrolepidotus
AAGAACAGATGTGGACTACTAAAGCACTGATGTACGTCGCTCTGGATAAGAGCGTCTGCTAAATGCCGTAAATGTAAACGTGCTTAGGAGAGGACCCCAGTCAACCGGAGAACGACTGTCTGATGATGTAAGCACTTAAAAAGAAGACTGTTTGTATTCTTAGTACCATGCACCAAAATGTGAAGATTGGGGATGTTCGAAAAAAGTCAAACATGGTCACAGGTCACATTCATACAACCACATGAAGGTATGTGAACATTTATTAGGTTGGTTCAGTGCCACAATGTGTATCATATGTACTTTCATAAAACAATTTATTCAAAATATTTATTTGTCTGTCTCTCTCTCTCTTTACAGTGCAGTGTTGACATCATGGACCAGAAGTTGCGTCCTTATACAGTACGAGCAGGAACACTCTAGTGGCTTGACCTGGCAGCAGTGAACACACACATACTGTACAAGGCATGCATGGAGTCCACTGAGAAAAGACAACTGTTCTTGGCTGTCCTTGCACAAGAAGTTTGTAGTAGGTTGTTGCAGGAGAAGACGATGGAAAAAGAAAAGAAGACGCATCAATGTTTTTATTATATCAAATATAACCAATTGAAAATGCAAACGTCTCTGTAAAGCAACATGTCACAATTTAGTTTTGTTCCACATTGTGTATTGTATAAAAATGTAATGTAGAAGACATGTGTGTGTGTGTGCAAAATAAAATAAACACTTTTGCATAGGTATAAACAAGTGTGCTCAATAAAAGCTCAATAAAAAATTTGGACGCTAGGTGTCTGTGTGTTTCACATTCACGCATGCCTCGCATTTTGTATGTCGTCCTACATTAGATTCTCTAAATTTTCTTTCCAAGGGAAGGTTTTAGAGTTTATTGCCAAAGTATCGCGGAGGGATGGTGTCGGCTAAACGGGGGTGTGAATGACACATTTGCAACAAAAAAGCAGCTATCTGTGGGCAATTAGCAATTTTTCGCATGCTTGGGAGTACCTGTGGGTGTTCAAGTGTCCTGAAAATTTTCGCAGCCGTGGTAATTCTAGTGTTAACGCTACTTTCCCATAAGTAAAATCATAGACACAAAGAGTAAATGCTTACCTTTCACTTCACTGTCTTCCCTGTCAAAGCCTAAGAATATTGAAAATATTTTCCATTAATGAACGCAGAATGCAGCGTGGGTCTGGGAATTGTAGTTTAATTCTGTTTCCTGTATCACTGCTCAGGATCCTCCAGATGGGTTTAAAAGACTAAGATGCTAAAAAAGCTGATTGTAAACATCTCTTTCCTTATATGTGGGTACATATCCAGCTTTTAGTTTATCGCAAAGCATGGATAATTTTCACATTTTGATAAAGTAAGATCTCTTGCAAAGAGATCTAAATGGCAAACAATGTAGCACTGGTTTAATAATGCATTTATTCTAATTTCATTAGAAAACTAGCTTTACCACAGAACACTCATAGCTAGCTAACTATACAGACATATTAAGCATGATATTGAGGCATAATTAGATAATTTTCGTATATTTCCTATATCATAGTCATGTTAATAAAACAAATGTCTTAAATTTACATAATTTTACCTTTACTGTACTGTTTTTTTCTTTCGACCACTCTCACTGTTCCTACAAAAAGTCCTGCACAGTTAAGGGGACAGTAACCTTATTTGAATATATAATGTATGCAAAGTGTGTGAGTGATTCTGTGTCCCTCCCCCACCCTGCAATACCTGGTCCAGACAACAGGAACACTGTGGAGCACACTTTCACACACACACACCCCCTGTCCCAAACGTTCCTCCTGAGTCAAAGAAAAAAAAAGTGCATGAGGCTACCCCTCGCAGTGCCCTCTATACATTTCAATTCGCAACGCTTGTGGGAACTTGGATTTTTGTCCCCAAATAGTTTTGCATCCCCAGCTGGCTGGTGTGTATGTACAATGATGTCCCCACAAAGAGATCAAAATGAGAACACACACAAACACACACACACACAAACACTAGAGTCATATTAAATAAATGACAGATTACTAATATTTGTATGCAATTTAGACTTTTACTACTTTGTAAATGGCTCTTAAAGGAGTAAAAAGTCAGACACATGCACATATTTCTGACTGCCATCAAAATAATTGATAATTATACCTTAAATTAGGAAATAATAAGCAACATCAGACACTTAGTATTAAGATGTTTACAAATAGCTATTGGACAAGTAAATACACTTTCTGAAGCACAGGAAGATGAAAGCCACTCCACGAACACATGCTGTCCTCTAGTGGCCAAACTCAGCAAATGATCTCAAATTCAGATCATCTCTCATCAGACTGTGAAGACCAAGAGTGCCTAGTCCAGGTCCTGAAGATCTACAAACCTGCAGAATTCAGATGCACCCCGATCCAGCACACCTGATCCAGGTAATGAAGCAGAGTGTGAATTATACAATGACAATCGGTCGGGGGGGAGGGGGGTGCGAACTTCACTGAAGTTGAATCTTCCAACCCTTACAGCAGTCTGTAGATGATGATAAATCAAATCAATAACATGTCCTACTTTAAAATAGTCTAGTAGATAAAATAAATCAGCATTCCACATAGTAAATCCTGTACTGCTCTCAATACAAAATGAATGGCTTTTATGTCTGTAGACTCTCTTATCCAAAGTAAGAGTGACCATGGCTCTAACGGAAAAAATCCTGTAGAACATGGATTTATTTTTTATTAGATTAGTTGAAGGCCTTGACATGGATCTAAATGATGGAGCCAGGTGTGTTGGATCTGAATCCCCCAGAGTGGTACTGTAGATCTTCAGGACCAGGGCTGGGCATGAAACCACAGAATCAGTACTGTTTAGAAAATAATACTGAAAATGCACAGCTGATTAAAATATATTTTCTGATAGATACATTTAAAGATGATGCTTTTAGTACCTTTAAACCATATCCACTCTATTAGGCTCAAAGAGTGGAACAGCCAGACACTGCTCTCTTCTACCATTTATGTCTATTTTTATGGCTATATAAAGCTCAAGTTTTATTTTTCACAGATGTATTTTTTCACTTTACGGCAAGAAGCATCAAACCATGAATCGCTAGGTGAATCTTCATTCATCAGAGCAGCACAGTTTTCTCCTGTAGGATCCTCGTGTTTCCAGTTATCAGGCTCACCTTGTCCATTCTCCTGCTTGTACCAGAATCTGGAATATAAGAAATTTTATAAGACAGTGTTGTATTTGAGATGCAAAGCACCTGAAGTATCTTGAAACTCACTCACTCACTCGCTGCACTAAGAGGAGCCATTAGCACTGAAATAGCTTTTTATGCTGTCCTCATATTTCCTTAGTTAGTTTTTTAAGAAACTCTCCTGATCCATTATCATCATTTTAAAGTAAAAGATGTAAAAGTCCTCTACAGATAAACCAGTTGTGTAGGAACAATGTGAGAGAACATGGATCTTACTCTACACCCGTCTCAGTCAGGGTCTTGTTGTTCACCCACATCCACTTTCCCTCCGTCTCCAAGTCGTTCAACCCGAGCCAGTGAGTTTCTCGAGTTCTTGAAGATACAAAACTCTAATGGATAAAGAAACACTGGGGTCATTTGAATATAGTAACATATAGTTAATATTACTCTCTGCAGCTTTAATCTACATCACTGACGGTGATGACAGTGTTATTTTAAAATATATATTACACTATATTTTTTACAGATGAGTAGATGCGGGTCTAAAATGAAAATTCAAAATGATATGCGTTATACATATGTAGTATTTCATACTGCTGCATTCCAGTCATGTGCATTTTTTTGCGGAAAAATTCCATTTAGTTGCTTAGTTTGACATACTGAATTTTTTTACATTTAATTAAAATTATAAAACAAAACTGTGATTCCTCCTTTATTTCAGCAATAGATAAGAAGCCAGAGCTGTGGTAAGCAGCTGTGGTTTTTGAAACATTCCTCCTGATAAATCATTAGAAGGCGGGGTCTTTAGTCTTTAAACTATCCCCCTAGACCGTACTGCACCTCACTGTACAATGTTTACATTAGATGTAGCCATGATCAGATTTTTCATTTTGGCCAGACTGCCCCTTTAAAATTACCAGAAGTGTGGAAACAAGTAGGAGTTCAGGTCAGTAGAAACATTTCAGCTGGACTTCCGGGTAAGAACCGAAAATTGAAGCAGGTCCTCTAGACTCACCTGCTCAGCTCGGCTGGTGATTATAACCAGATGACCTCCTTTCTCAGCACAGCGGTCTCGACTCTTCATCCAGTTCAGTTTATCAGTGGAGAAGTAGTAACACTTTTCACCATAAGACCTCCACCCTTCTCCACACAGTGCACGTTTCTGACACTCTTCTGTTGAAGAGACAAACAGAATATCTGTTAAAATTACCAGAATAAAATTTGAAACCCTCATTTCTTAAGTTTTTAACTCAACTTAAGTACCAGTAGAGTCATTTTACGGAACTAAAATGACTGTTGATTGCTGTTAGGAACTGGGCCTAGAAGCAGATGCTGCCGTGTGAAGTGTTAGATGAGTTCTGCAGAAGATCTGTTTTTCATGTAAATTTCCCACTTGTGGGATTAATAAAGGGTTATCTGATCTTATAATAAGTTTCATTCTCAGACATCCTGCCCACAGAAGTACACAGACTATCTGATGTAGAATGCATGATAAAATCTCCACAGCTCTCAGAATATCACCTATCATGTGGTATTACAGCGCAGTCGTACACAGCTTTCAGTCGAACTGGTTTCATCTTGTCTTGCATTTCAGCTCAGATAAAGTACTTTGGATTTTGTGTTAAGGTGGAAAAAAATACATTTATTTCTTCTGTCTCCTCCTGCCAGTGTTTCACAATTGTATTTCAGGTACTGTCCTCTACTAGTTAACTGGAGGATTTGTCAGTTAACTTGTCTATGCAACCCCTCCATACCAATTCTAGTACATATTATTCTAATATAATAATCTTATAACATTACTGAGAGCTCAACTAATGTGTTGGAACAGGCGTGTTATTTCGATCAATTTGTTCATTTTCTGTTCTGCATCATGGCTCCAATATGAGAACTTGAGCAAGTCAAACCCATAAACAGCCGCTGATGCGCATGAAAAAACAAGTACTTGGGGTTGACTCTGGAACATACTGCACTGTTTCATTTATGTTGAGAATCAAGGTTTCTGTGAGTATTGAAGCTTTATTTAGTGAGAGGTGGATTCAGTAGGCTCATAGCCACTACAGTCTCTGGGGTAATGCATTCAACTTGCCTAAACATTGTAAATACAGAAACCTTTTGAGCTGTGGGACTTTCATTACAGTTTTTAATGCATAAAGTTTTTATAGAAAAATAAGTCAACCCACCTTTGAATGATTCAAGACATTTTACTGCATTCTCATAGCTCATTTGAACCTGATCCAAATGTGACTTTAGCTCTTCAGTCACAGGCATGGGGAGGTTAAGCATATCATTAGTCAAAAACATTAAAATTCTAACCTTGAACAGTTTAAAATCATTTGTTTCTAGAGTCTGAATGCCAAGGTCTATGCTGTTTATACACAAACAATTTACATTTTAAAATGTGTGAATATGTATACAACAAGATCATTATAACAAAGCTGCATTCAGAATTTTCATTTTTGAAATGGGAATGTTCATTAACCCATAATATCAGATATCAGTACAAAGCTGTTGTTAAATCCTACCTAAATACCCAAAACACCTCAACTGGCTCCTTTCAATGCAGTGGAGAAATGGCTCTACTCCTCTACTCTGAGCCCCTCCCAGATGTCTGAGCTCCTCACCTTATCACTAAGGGTGGACCCAACCACCTTGCAGAGGAAACTAATTTCTGGAAATTTGTTCTTTTTGTAATTCAGAACAGACAAGTCAAGAAGCATGACCACAGATTTTGAGGTGTTGATTCTCATCCAGACTGTTTCACACTCAACTGCAAACCACCCGAATACATGATGGACCATTTCTGCTCAATGAAGCCAAAGGAACTACATTGTCACCAGCAAAAAGAAAATGAGCAGTCCTGAGATCAGGGTCACCACACTTGACATACTCCACCCACTGAATGCACCTTAAAGTCCTGTTCATGACAGTCACAAAAAAAGACGAAAAGGGGTAGACCTGGTGGAGTTCAACATACATTTGGAACTAAGTGCAACAAACAAGGACACAGCTCTGACTGTGATTAAACAAAGACTTAATAGCATGTAGAAATGAACCTGGCACCCCTTACTCCTTCAAAGTTGCCAATGTGGGTGTTAAAGTCTCAGTCATACATTTCTCATCTGAAACCCGAAGTCACAGTGCAGCCACCCTCTCATTTTTTATTTATCTACAGTATTCATTTTTTGTGTATATAGTGTAGTGTATTTGTATTTAGTACTATTTCAGTAGTTTTTGATTCTGATTCATTCGCTGGGACAAATTCTGACAGAGCAGCACTTGGTCAGAAAAAGTAACCCAACACGTGCCAGCTGTTTCTCATGAGCCCTCCATTCAGGCTTGGCTCCAGAAGGGCACCTAAGCATTATTATTGCGGCTGGGGTACTTATATTCCTACAATACCAAGAAAATTTATACATGAATTTCTACACTGAAATAGTCGGTCATAAGAGATCCTCTTACAATTAGAATTCAAGATATTTTCATGATACGCAGTTTGCTTGGACATGTATCTTTTCTGACATGTAATTAGATAAAATTAACAAACAATAGCCAGACATGTGTGAATTTTGTAACTATGTAAGTCCAGATTACTTTTAATCAATATTTCACACATCACGCTTTACTAAATAGGTCTAATTCTGCTCTCTTTGTAATAAAACAGGCAGTAGATAAATATTCCGTATTTACTGAGATATTCATTATGTTCTTAGCATGTTGAGAAATAACACATTGTAATATATCATGATAACGCTAAATATCATCATATTGTTCAGCTGTAGTTCCTACCCCTCAGCCACAGTGGGGAATAAAATAGATCATTAGTCAAACATTACGGTAGTGAAATCAGTGAGGGACTTCAATACCATCCAAAACATACTCATCTGTGATTGTTGAATTGTGATTATTCATTGTGATTATTATGAATTATTAATTGTTATTAATTATTAATTGTGATTATATATATATATATATATATATATATATATATAGCTCTGGGAAAAATAAGAGACCACTGCAGTTTAATTTTAAATCAGCATCTCTATGAGTATGACAACCATTCCATGCCAGCGTCTGTTAAATTCCTACTCACCTTTAAATGAATCAAGACGTTTTAATGCGTTTTCATAGTTCATTTGAACCTCATCCAAGTGTGATTTTAACTCTAAAATCAGAGTATGAGAAACAGGATTAAAGTGTATCATTACTTTTTAAACAGGATAACAGAAAGTTGTAACAGGCATTATAACAGGAAAAAATCTGGAAAATCTGAATTTAGAAATGTAGAAGTTTCAAAATGGAAATGAGAATCCTATACATTTTAATGATCTGTCTGTTACTCCTAATCATATATATATATATATATATATATATATGAAAAAATCTAAAAAAAAAAAAAATGATTTCTGCTGTGGAAAAGATCAATTAAAAAAAGAAAAAGTCCAACCAGTGTACCCATGCCTTAAACCTAGATGTTGCTAAATCACAAATAACAGCATTCTCTTCAAACCTCTTACCACTAGAGTTGTGTTTCCGCGTTGCCAGTCTCTCTACAGCCCTGCCGTACTGCTCACTTAATGCTTCAAAGGAGACCACTTTATTGGAGTCTGCTGAAAAAGATCAACAGATGAAATCCGATACAGAAAAATAAATGTGAGATTTATAATGTGTTGTATCAACAAGCAATCATTATGAATCATTGTGATACAACCATGAAGAACAGACCCAACACCATGGCCACGCTTTTGAGGGTGGTCCAGTGAGGGGTGTAAATCCCTGAAAATCTTCATTAGAGGGTGAAGCTGAGTGATACTCACACAGAATCCCCAGAACACAGAGCGCCACCAAAGCACAGAGCAGAAGGAGGCCGAGAGCAGCCAGGAGGAACTTCAGAGCTCCTCTAGAAGAAGGAGGGTTACTCTCTCTGACTGATGGGTCAGCACGGTTAGACATATCTGAGAAAAATCACAAGATTAACTAAAGAGGTGGAAAATAACAAATTACTTTAACTATAATACTTTCAATTGTAAGATCCCTCACACACAGAAAAATGTGCAATTCAGTTTGTAAATGAAATTGAAGAAATGTTCAGTTTAAAAAGACTTTTAAAGCAAAGTCATCATCTGTTACACAAATACAACACAAAAACACAAATATATTAGCAATATATTTAATAGATAATCAGCATAAAGTGGTCACGTCCTTGCTGCCAGATTGTTTGTAGTTCAGCTTTTATGCACATTAAAGGTTATTTTAAATGATTCCATAATTAATTAACACCATTAAAATAAATAGATAGATAGATAGATAGATAGATAGATATAGTAATGTAATGACCATATTTCCAAAAAAATTACCTCTACCCGAACCACGACATCTGCCCTTTCCAGGAGTTTTAGCAGGTTCATAATTCACATTTTTTAAGACATTGTCCATTTTATCTTCACTACACACCACACAAGACTCACAGGAAACGTGAAAACACACTCATTTATACTGAAACAGACAGGAAGTGCCGTGCTGAACACACACACATTGAGCCTCAGCGATCTCACCCACAGTCAGTCCTACAGTCCAACTGTACGAGTTTCTGTTTTTCTGACCTGATTCAGCTCCAGAAGATCATTTGCTCATTCAGGAATTCTGCTTCCATCACTTTTAAGAGGAAGTAAAACTCTGTCATGCAAAAATCCGCAATGCACAGATAAGAAATGTTTGAACATTTATAATGTGTAAAATATAATATGAAGAAATCCACAGTATGAATATAGCACATATATTGTTTCCACACGTCTTAATTTACTTTACTTTTTATTTAGTCAATAAAAAATAAAATTATACTTTTTTTAAAATTAAAATACTGTTTCATGAAAATGCATAATAGTAAAATAAAATTAAGAATTCATACGATGCATAAATATTCATGAATATAAATATAAAATCTACATACAGAACAGCACACTATTAGAGTAACTTTAGTGGTATTTTTATAATAGAAGTGCCCTTTTGAAACACCTCAGCTCACATTTTAAAAAGTTGTGATCAGATAAACGAAGAAGCTTTTATTTACTTATTTATTTTATAAGCTCCTTTACTGCTATTACAGCATAAACTGCAGACATAGATGTTATGTTGCACATTTTAATAGCATAACATATATATATCTATATCTATATATATATATATATATATATATATATATATACAAAAACGTTAATTTATAAGGTAGGTCAAAGTAAAAGTCATTTTGGACCGTTTTCATTTATTCGTTCATCACTTTGACAGACTGCAGCTGGTTCTTTCAGACTGTGTTTAGAAAAAAGAGAAAAACGGAAATATGAGGTTTTCCTCCACAGCGACTTAATATATACATATAAATGCAGAAACATGTAATAATTGTACAAATGACTCACTAAATGTCTCTACCTGTTGCATGATATCTTTCATTTTAAGGACTTTTAGAGAGTTTATAAACAGTAATTCCATAGACATTGTCCATTTTATCTTCACTACACATCACCGCCTCAAAAACTTTCACACCAGAAAAAGGGAAAAATTCATTCATTTGTACTGAAACAGACAGGAAATGTGGTACGAAGATGCAGATCTCACCCACACCCAGTCCTGTGGTCCATCGGTCCAGTAGAACTTGATCATTTGCTCATTGAGGAATGCAGTGCCTAATTCTAAACCTAAATCTAATCTGATTCATTCATATTCTGTCAATGCAATCAAAGTTACTTAACATACATTTTAAATAGTCACATCTGTCATAACGTGTGAAAAACGTTCAAACAGAGCAGCAGGGAATTAATGCTATTCTTGATCTTAAACCAGCGACTGTCACAATGGTGGGAGAATATAATTCCACCAAAGGAGGTCTTTCCTGGACTTTATTGTTGGTGTATATTTGCCAAATCCAGTGATTTTAAGTAGGTTAGATGCCCATTTGTCATGTTTCTGAGGAATAGTGAAAAGATGTAATCCAATAAATTCTTGACTGCATATAAATATACAGTGTACAGTATATCCCCCGATGAGGATCCCAACTTCAACCCATATTGCCAGAAGCATCACTTGGGCCTATTTTTAATTTTATTCACTACTTTCACATTTCTGTCCGTTGCAGTGCTTAAACCACATTAGTTGAAAATTAATTATCCATGTACCATTGTTAATTCCACGGGCGATAACCTAACTTTATTTAATTGAGAGATTAGGGCTCAGTGGATGCTTCAAGTATGTCCTATAAATTCTTGGATAATTAGCTTGCATAATTTTACTAAAGGCACAGAATTGCATAATTCTGTGCCTGTAAGTTTAAGATGACATTTTATTATACATATATGCTGTTTGTGCACAAAAACATATCATAATGCATCACATTTCTCTGATCTTAACTCAGGATGTGCTCTGTGGTTCAAAAAGGAAGTTGCCAAATTAAGCACCTAATACATGCTAGCACTTGCTGAAAGTAAGTAAAAGCAAGAACCTTGGTGTTTATTAAATTCCCAGGACATGTTCTTGTGCTGTTTATAACTTTTATGATCTGTTGATGCTATTATTAGTACCATTTTCTGCTAACTAGAGTCTTTAAACATTCATTACAGTATTTCAGCTTTTCCATTTTTGGAGATTTTCCTGAATCTGTTGTCCAGTGCAATGCTTCCACATGTTTGTACTTGACTTGGTGTTTTTGCCACTTACAAGTGACCTTGCTGATGTGCCCTAAATAAAAAAAATAAAATTAAATAAATAAATAACTAAAAACACCTCACCTGCATGCTCACTCACTCACCCTCCTGTGTAGATGGCATGGCTGTATTTTTTTCACGATCCCAAGATGAGTTTACATGCAGAGAAAAAACAAACTAATCAGACTAAGCAGTAAAAGGGGAAGAAAAATGTTTACAGAAGGGCTAAATTATTACTTAAGATTTGAGAAAAGAGCAACCATGGAGAGATTGAGGAAAAGAAATCGAGAATTTGTAGGCGATGAACCTGCCTGTCATTGTGGGAAGTCTGGTGCGACGTACAGTGAGCACATAATTAAGATAAGACCCGAGAAAGGGAGTAAGATGTCAAGAGTTCACAGCTGTGGAGATGATAAAGATTATATAGGGCTTTAAAGGTGACAAGCAAGATTTTGAACTTGATACGGGACTGAACAAGTAACCATAGTGTGTGTATATATATATATATATATATATATATATATAACCTTTTTTTTTATTATTATTATTGTTTTTCTTATAGCTGGAATTCGGCGCATCTTCTTCTCCTTTTGAAATACTGATTCTTAAAAATTCCCAATTTTGTGGTTCAGTCGTCTCTGTAAAGTATGGACAGAAAGAATGGAGGGTCGAGTCGCCTTAAAAATGTGTGTCGGAGAGAGAGTCTGTAACGTCAGCCGGAAAGCGACAAAATGCAGCATGTTGAATGAAGAGAGTCAGAAGAGGCATTTGGTTCGAGACCCAACTGTAAGCAGAATTTGTTTAACCAACACAAACCTTTATTTGCCATAAAACCAATGATCAGGGGTCAGGTATTGATTGTTTTGATTGTTTCTAAAAATTAATTTTTGTGGACAAGTCCCCTCTGTAGTATATGGGGAGAGAGAGAATACAGTCAAGCAGACATGTTCACCCCCCAAACCCCCCCACATAGCGCAGCACTAAAAGGCCAGCCTCTGAATCAGAAGATCACGGTTTGTGTCATTATTTTTAACGCAAACTATTTGTTGCCATAAAACCAATGTTTGGGTGTCTACAAACACTGGTTTTATAGCAACCATGGAATCACACTTCGCATTTTATCACAGAAATGCATCTAGGTATTGTTATTTTTACAGCTTGAATTTGGGGCCGCTTTGAAATATTGGCATGGTTCCAACACCAAAACATCCGTTAATATTCGAAGTAGTGTGCGTGTATACAGCTTTTTTAATCGTTTTATCAGGAGCCAAGTATTGATCATTTAAAATCGATAATTTGGCCCACAGACCTCCGTTAATCTAACATTGGCCTTTGTGATGTCTCCTAAACAAACAGCGTTAGAAGAGATGAGCCCCTGACCCGACTGAGTCAAAAGTGTGTTAGTTTGAGACTGTAAGTCTCATTTAAACTGTTGTTTTGGTTATTTATAAAGAAAATAGCCAGTTGCATTAATTAGAGTGGTTTGAAATGAGATTCTGCTCTGTCGCGTCTCCCCCTTCATGCCACCCATTTTCAGTCACTTTATGTGTGGTTTTTAATGTGGGTTGTTTTAACCCCTCCTGCCTGGTCCACTGGTTAACATTCCATGCTGAGAGATGAACGTTGTGGGTTCAAATCTCTGTCTGAGTGCTTTTATTTAATCAATAACATTTTTTTCAGGTGTGCATGGCTCAATGAAATATGTTTCACTGTTGTGGTTTAAAAAAATACGTAAACGGACACACGTGTCATGTCGGGCTCCCTGAAAGGA
Source organism: Brycinus macrolepidotus (assembly GCA_037974445.1). Lineage (NCBI taxonomy): Eukaryota > Metazoa > Chordata > Actinopteri > Characiformes > Alestidae > Brycinus > Brycinus macrolepidotus. Next base: position 12,647 of record JBBPCZ010036084.1, read on the forward strand.
CGCATTGCAGAACCAGAGTTAGGAAACACAAAGTCTTTTTATTGAAAGTCCACAGCAAATGTGAGCTCACCAAGCTCCAAACTCAAACCAAGTACTCCGAACGAAACTAGAAAGGTTCTAGGAAGATCCGTCTTCCCACGTGAATGAACCCGTGCTGCGGAGTCTCTCTTGGTCTCACGAGCCAAGGTACTGTGTAGGGCAATCCAGCCCGTTCTCGAAATCCACTGTTTGGCCGCAGTAGAAAACCGGCATTCAAAACACCTCACGCCTGTGTGGAGAGATGGAGAAGTCAGTCACTGAAGCTTCTGTAGCCTGTGGAGCTAAAAGCTACATGAGTACATGAGCTGTAGCTACAGTCCTTAGCAGCTTTTACTGCCACTCTGAGAAGCTCTAAGAAGCCTCTCCACTGCCACTTGGAGAAACTCAGATGGAGTAGCTCCCTCTTGGCTCGTTCTCCCGCTCAGCACTGTTCACCAAAACACACAAGGAGGTTAAACACGTCTGTAGCACACACATACAAACCCCTACACGAGCATAGCAGAGTGCTACTACTCTGTTGGCTGATGGTTGGGGTGACCACTAGTGGTGGGCGGATCGATCCAAATATCGATATCAACGTTGGTATTGATATTGATCGTTACCAGTGTAAAAAGATCGATACTTTAGTGCCGATGCTTTCAAGTGTGTCTCCAGTAACAGCACGGAGCGCCTCACTCTGCTTTTCCTCCCCACTCCTGTATTTTGATGAAATAATGTCACGTGACTCAGTAGCGCACGCGCGCACACACACAAGCAGAGACGAGCAGAGGAATGGCCGAGAGGAAGCAGAGCGCCGTGTGGCGATATTTTCAGGCCGAAAATGAAACAACAGCGATCTGTCTAATGTGTAAAAAGGCTGTAAGTT
>JBBPCZ010036133.1:0-13549 GCA_037974445.1 Brycinus macrolepidotus
ACAAAGTTGGAAGCATGGTGTTGTCCAAAATGTCTTGGTATGCTGAAACATTAAGATTGCCCTTCACTGGAAGTAAGCGGCCTGGCCCAAACCCTGAAAAGCACATGCGTCCCAATACTTTTGTCCATAGAGTGTACATTCAATAGGGCTACGGCGGGTTATGTAAGGTCATGTTTGGCACGGCTGAGAGTGCCTGTTTCTCATTGGCTCGTTTCCCTGGCTGTTAATGGGACGACCAATAGATGTTACGTATCGTCTGCCACAGGATTGGTGAATTCATATTAAAGCCCGCCTTTGAGCGAATTTTATTGGTCGATGAAGTGGCGTTTAAATTTGAAATTCAACCGGCGGGGTCAACCGCTGCTGCAGCTTCAGACAGAAGATTCCTATAGAAGACAGAGCACGTCTGTCAGCCTCTTAAACAGCTAGAAAGTCGTCTTTCTTAATATTTCTGCTTCTGCTGGCTACGGACAGAGGTAGGTTTAAGAACAATCTCTCATGTAATCAGCTAGATAAGGAACTATAAAGTGCATTATTTAGCTTGTTTAAATCCTTGATTTGTTTGTCTCTGATAGCAGAATGCTAACTATGTTTACGCTAAATTCAATGAAACTGCCTTACGTTTTTTAATTTCTTTAGGTTGATAACATTTATGTAGTCTTTATTAACATGTCTAACATTAACAGTACGTCTACGAACATGTCCTTGAGGTAGGACAGTTCAAAATCCTTAGTATAATGTAAAATAACTGCACTAATTAGGTGTTAGTTTAAATTAAACACTTTCCTAAATGGCACTTCCTCCTTTAAGTTGCTTGCCTAATAAGATGAGAAGCATAGTGTTTACGTTATTTGATTCAATTCCCACCTCTCTGTAGTGATTAAGTTGATTTGCCACCTTTTTGCTGATTAACATTATGAGGCACTTGTGCTTTTGACAGCCACTAAATTGATTTAATTCGTATCTGTCATGGATCTTAACTGTAAAATGTGAGCCACAAATGACATTTTCTTCTGTTAGACATTGTAACTTCAGGTGGAGTCCGAACAACATGTTTATTCGCAGGCTGACTTTAAAGGAATGGTTCATTGAAAAATCAAATATACCTAATCTCCGTCTTAATCCGTATCATTGCACTTAAACCATATCATACGTAAACCATATCAGCAGCCAAGACATGTTCGGCATCTGAGCTCACTGGAGCTGCAAGGCCAAATGGAGCTGATAACTTGGGTTATCCATAATCTTTTTGTGTGACACTTAACCTCGTAGCTCCACTGCATAACTAAAATAAAAGACTTTAAAGGATAACTCTACCAGCACTTAAAATCATCCATAATTCAGTGTTTGAATTGTAGTCATTCAGAGTGGGTTTGGTGTAAAATGTTTACTTGTAGAGAAACTTAGATTTACAGTGACGGTGAATAGAATGAGGGGCCTCAATGTCTACAACACAATTATAGGCATTTTATTTACAATCCAAGCCCACCAGTGAACCTACATGTGTCTTTTGAGTGTTTTTATGGAATGTAGATGGTAAAATAGTGACAAATTGAACTAAATGTGTTTTCTTTGGGAATTATTTTGCCTCAACACTGTTTGTACACCTCCACAAGAGTTTTGAGCCAAAAGCTTCTCAAAAATAAAATAATGTCTCAAGTTTCAGGTACATTCATAACCATTTAATGTAATAACTTTGTGAGAGAGCTTTTAGAGGCAGATGTCTGGTTCCATTCACCACCACTGTGAACAATTCTGATGCGGTAAGTTTCTCTCGAATGGAGTACGTCACAACAAACCACTCTGAATGACTATTTACATCTTAACGTTTTAAAATATGCATTAAAAAACGAATTCTCCTTCAGGAGGGTAAGTGTGTACATTTAGATTTTTCGGGCAAACTCTTCCTTTCAGGAGAGCAGGGAAGTTTGGAAGTCTGCCTCCACAAAGCTGATTAGTTTACTGTTAATTCTAAATAGAAGTTCCTGGGTCATGGAACGAGGGCCATTAATGGTAATTATAACTCCTCATCCTTTCATGGATATCATGCCAAGTCATGCCATCAAGGGAACAGGATTTGTAACCGAAAATCTTAACGTCAATCTGAATATCAATGCAGTATGCTGAAGAGGGCTAGATAAACTATATAATGAGGTTTTTTTTCCCCCCCTACAAATCTCTGCCTTTCTCTTGAAGGCATGATTCGGTTTTAGTGGTGGGCTTTCTGTTCAGTTTGATGCCTTTTACACAAGTCTTATAAGAACACTGAGCACAGCTGGGATTTTATCAATCAGTCTTTCCCAGCCACATCAGCTGACTGAGTTAAACCGCTGCTGACCCAATTCTGCACAATGGCCATTTTCTTGTTAGGCTTTCCCCAGATAGCTGTGGTTAAATGGGAATTGCAGTCTGTCACCATTTGACTTACGGACAGCTTTGCATGACTGGTCAATATGGAATTACTAACACATTTTATCCACACTTTGCTCCACTGTCTGGTGTTGGGGTTCTTCGTATCCCTCTAGCTGATACATGGCATGTGTGGGCTGCTCCGGAGTGTACAGGTCAGACACTAATGCTCTTGTGGCTGAATCCAATCAAATTCTCACAGCAGTGTTCCAACATCTAGTGCAAAGTCTTCACAGAAGAGTAGAGGCTGTTACAGCAGCGAAGGGGGACAAATGCCCCCCTGTTAATACCCTTGAGTTTAGGAAGGAACTCTAAAGGAGCAGGTGTCTACAAGCTTATGGACATCCACTGTGCTTTTTTTTTTTTTTTTTTTTTTTTTTTTATTAAAAAAAAAAAAAAAATCCCCCCCCCCCGCCCAGTAGGGCTGCAGGAAGTTCATACACTGTTAAAAGGCCGAATTTCCTCTTTAAAAGTTTGAGGTCATTTTGTTGTAGGCTATGGTTAAATTTGAAAATTGGAATTAATTTGCAGTTTCTTTATTATTTGATTAGAATAAATCCACAGTCTAGTTCCGCAGTGTAACGCTTGGCTGGTTTCATACACCGCAGCTCGTGACCTTGCTGTTTTAGAGTGCAGGCCTTTCAGGCTTATCAGTAAACCCAGCCGGTTACTGTACATGGAGTGCCCACTGGGAGTGGCATTTCTCATGAGATGTCGTCACTCTTACACTCCAGTGAAACACTCTCTCCCCTTCTTTCTAGTATGAGTTCAGCTGTGGTAAATGATGAGAATCAGGGAGTGTGCCCTGTACGGAAGCACATCTCGGCTGAAACTGCTGATGAGATTTTTGCCCTGGATCAGCCCACTGGCAGGCCATCCATACTGCGACAGTCGCAAGCTGAAAACGTCAACAAAACTGTGCCCAAAGGAGTGAAGGTATGCTATAGGTATCTCTTAATAATACAGTGGTCCAGGACAAAATAAACTGGTATACGATGATTAAGGATTCTAGATTTTGACAACATACAATATTTTCCATCTACATATCTGCTGATTATTCACATTTAGAAAATGTAGGATCTTGGAGTAGATCAGAATTAACAAATTATTGCAAGAGCAGTAAAATTGTAGTGGAAGTCTCTGGTAACAGTGTCGTTTGATGTAATTTTAAGAATAAAACAAATGGCCAACCACTTATTTTCGCATAGAGTAACAGCAATTAGAAAGCATTGGGCTAACTAACTTTTGGAAAATATCACGATGCTAAGTTGTTAATCCAGCACAGCTATGTCATCTCTTATCTAAATTTCTTGACCCTGAGCTAATGGTCACAAATGTCATTTTCTTACAATTGTTTCTTACCTCGGATTACCTGTTTGCCATGTTACAACAAAAGTCCCTTTTCTTTAAAACATGACCTGCTTATTTTGATTTTGCTGGTTTTCTCAATGTACTCATTTTCTTTTGGTTATCCACTAATTTTGAGACTGTCCTCATGATGAATGCCTAATCAGATAAATTGAGCGTTGAATTTCCTCTAGAGGTTTTTCTTGTCAGGATTCTGCTCATTCTGTTTCATAACCATTTCTGCTTTTTGTGGGTTCTCCAGGTTTGTTTCCAAACCCCTTGCAGAGACCCAGTCACTAGGAAGATTATGTCTCCAAGTCGTGTCGGCAAAATGGCCTCTCTGGATGATTGCACTGCTGCTTTGGAGTCTCTCTCTCTGTCCCCTAATGCTGAGTGAGTGCTAAATTGTCACTACAGGAGATTAGTTTATAGTTCGGAGCCCCTACAAGGACTACATATTGTTTTTGTTGTAATATTGACCTTTGCAGTAGTAATGTTGCAGGTGGCTGCGACATGCAAGTCTATTCATATTTTAGAGCTCACAATTCTGTACGTTAAAAATGCATTGCAAAGTCAAATGTATCACGTAGCTGTTTTAACACTATTAAACACTGGCTGATATTTGAGTAGAGATGGACAGATAGATAGATGGATACTTTATTTATCCACAAGGGGAAATTCAGAATTCAAATTGACTTCATTGAGCATAAAAATGGATCATGTGGGTCATGGAAAAAGAAACCCACTAGGCAACTAATAACTACTTATACTATAATAATTTGCTAACAGGCAGTTCCCCAAGCCCACTTCAATTAACTTTCCAATGTTGAATTACCCTTTGCACGGCAGTTAAATGCACTGTTTGGATATAAAATACATTATTGCATTACCTATTAAGTGCATGATAGGGGGAGTAGACAGTAAGCTTGGGTAATGTCTGGGATGTCAGCTCGGTATTGTCCTTTTTTTTTTTTTTTTTTTTTTTTGGTACTATGACTTGGGTATAACTATACTAATGTTCATGACACTGTGCCATATTTTTCAGGACTCCTGGTCTACAAAGTGTTCCCACAGCACAAATTGAGGTCCCAAGTAAAAACGAAACTCTATACCCTGATGATGAGATGCCCATTCAGAGCAAAGGAGGCTACACAATCGATTTTGATAACCTAGAATCTATGAACCCTTTTCAAGGCTCCACAAAAATGGAATTATCACCACCCAAACCTATTGTTCCATCAAACGATGTGACACCGTCAGAGCCAGAACAACCTGATGTGGTTTCTGTTCCTTCACTGCCTGCTCTTGAAGAGGTGCAGAAAGTTCCAGAAAAGCTGATTCAGGCAGACATGGCCCTGGATGAGACTATTCCTCTGAGCCAGTCTGTAGAAAACTCCCTGGCAGATTTATCCTCAGATACGCCCTCAATAGACACTACAGTGATCGTTGGACAGAGGAATTCTGGAACACCCATCATGGATCATAGCAGTAATGATGTTGAGAATCTGGAGGTGCCTGCACAAGTTGTCATCTCTGAGAATGTTCCTGTTAGAGATGAAGCACCAGAGGCTGTAGATTCTCCATTGCCACCTAAAGGTTCATACACCCTTGATTTTGACAATTTTGATGACGTCAATCCTTTTCAAACTGGTGGCTCAAAGCTTCAAAACTCGCCTCCTCTAGACAGAAAAGCACTTGTCAGCAATTCTCCAGCTCCAAAATTAGAGGAGCCTAAGAAAGATGCTGTGGTTGCCCCCAAGACCACCCAGACAGTTCCAGAGATGCCTAGTCAACCTGAGGTGAAGCCCACCACCCCAGAGGCATCTGTAGTTATAACAGAAAGCACTTCTTCTGCATTGCCCCCTAAAGACAGTCATATGGTACTGGAGTTTAACTTTGATGATGGCACTGAAGTCAAACGCAAGCCTCCTCCCAAACGGCTTGGCATGAAGAGACCCCCAGGGGCTAAACCAGTCCCCAAAAAAACCACCTCAGCTCCAGCTGAGAGACAACCCCCAGAACCCAAACACAACCCCGAATCTCATGACACAACAGTTGAAACTGCACCTGTTGATATCCCTGTTTCTAGAGGCTCTTACAGTTTTGACTTTGATAAGTTTGATGACCCCAACTTCAACCCATTTGGTACAAAGGCTAAGATGGGTAGCTCTCCTCCTCGTGGTGATCAGAGCAATCCAGTGACTAATGCTGAAATGCAGGATACGACACAGCAGCCTTCAACACCAACACAACTGGACAGCCTGCCAAAACAGCACTGCATCCTGCTGGACATGCACAGGTCTGAATGTTTTCCTCGTGATTGGCTGTTTGCTGCAAACATCACGAAAGGGTAGCTAAGCGATTGGTGTACGATTAGTTTTTAAGATCTTAATTGTGTAGCTGCTGCTGCTAAGTCATCTTATTTGGTTAAACCATGGCGTTGCAAATGTCTCTCAGACGAGGAGTACGAGGTCATGGTGTCTGTCTCTGCTGAGCCTGATGCCTTTTGTCAGATGCCTTTTTTTTCCCCCATGATGTCCTGCTGTATGAGAGCTGAGACTGCTTGAGATCCAAAGCTGCTTTGTCTAAAATTTGAAAACTGAGGATGTCCTAAATTTTTCTGTGGTGCCCTCCTCCTGAGTACACTTAACCAGTCCAGCTCAACAGCTGTGGTTCTATCTATTATCTATTACATACTATTACATACTGTGTATTCAGTATTAACGTAGGATCGTGTTTGTGATCGTTTAAGGGGGGAAAAAATTGTGTATTGCACAATTTTTCAAAATTTTGAGAAAGTGTGTGTATTGGATAAATGGTTGGTAAACCATTACGGGGGATGTTACTGCAGTAATTTGGTTTTTTTTTAAGGGGGAAAAAAGGTTGTTGTTTTTTTCCCCTTAAACATATCAACAATTGATGACTTGCAGCCAAAACCTTGAAAGGACTGAAGTGTCTTAGGTTGTGCCTGATTAGTCCAAGAGGAGATTCTGGTCTGAAATTGTGACCTTAACTTTACTGTAGGCAAGTTAGGCATGCTGTGCAAGTTCCCATTCTAGTGTAGCTTGGTAAAGTAATCTGCTGTTGAGACAAAATCCAGGGTTAACTTGAACTAAGTGTAAGTTAATTAGCTAAAGTAGGAGAGGCCCGAGGGTATGTTAGATTAGCATAACACTGCAGTCTGGGTAGAGAGCTGAATTAGACTAAAAATATCAATCTTTGCTCAGTCCCTGAAAGTTTTTAATGAAAAGAAAAGTTTGCTAACGCGCCTGCTTTCTGGGATGTTATTTTGAACAGTAGTCCAACTTCAGCTAACCTTGTAACTTGGCTAATTAAATGTGGAACTGCTGTTTTTGTTTGAACTGTTTGTGCTGTGCTGTAGAACGGCGCCGTTGACCCTCTTTCTAATTTCTCAACAGCTCTTCTCCCAGTAATGCTGAAAAGACTGCAGAAACTGAACCATCTTTGACTTTGAACCTACAACCAGCCTTGGTCAGTGATTTAAAAAATGAATAAATAAAAACACCCTTTGGAGCTCAATTCAGTATCACTGATCATTGTGTTTCTACTCTTGCAGCAGCAGCCAGAGGAAGAGCCTTGCAGAGAGAAACAGACAAAGCCTTCCACAGGCACCCAGGGCAATGTAACCTGCAGCCCAGTCAATCAGAAGCCACTGGTTAAAGCGCATACTCCTGAGCCCTGCCCACAGAACAAAAGCACAGAGTCTGATTTGGCCATAACTGATGATGAATTTGTGCCTGGCTCTGTATGTAAGTTTTCTGCAGTGAATAGAACTTCAGTGTTGGGTCTCCTTCTGTCACACACACTGCCTCAGTATGAGCAACACTGAGCATCTTGCTTTTTTTTTCAATGCCACAAGCAGTGCTGCTGGAGTTTGTCACTTAAAACAGTGAAATTTACTAAGAATTGAATATTTTGTGACTCATACACATTTCTAACACAAATGTATGTGTAGTTTTAAAAAAGTGAATGTTTTACCAGCACCCGCCTCTGAGGTCTTCCTGTCAACAGTAAATATTTACCCAGTGTGTCTGTACTCTAATTATTCAGATACTTCATACCTACCACCTTGTCCATCTCTGATATCTTGTTAACACGATTTACTTTCCATTAGCACAACAAAGTAATTGGTTTACATTTCTGTAGAATTTGGTTAGATCTCTCGTAAGCCTGCTGTACTGGCCTTTCCCTCGGTGTTGACAATATGAGGATATGTTATTGTGGAATTTTTACATTATGCCTTTCTGAGTGTAAGATGTGTTCAGTCAGTACTTCTAAAACTGAAGAGCTGTTTGCATCCTAAGGACAAGTTAGAGAGCCTATGAACATCCAGTGCATGGTAATTCCTTAAACTGCAGTTTGAATATCAGATGAAAAAAATATAGCACTACTGTCTTTACTGGCACCAACTTGCTTACAAACCCCAAACTCTCATGAAAAGGTTGTGTATAATGACACACTTTTGCCTGTCCTTATTGGCGTTCCACCAGATTAGCTCATTTCTTTTCCATTTTCTCTGTAGTGATGGCTAATGGCTTTGATGGAGAGATTGATTATTTGGAGCAGTTTGGATCAAGCGCTGTGAGTAGTTGTTTACTAATGTCTCAGTCTTCATTGTCTGTCTGCTTTTTGGAGATTCTGATTGTGTGTGTGTGTGTGTGTGTGTGTGTGTGTGTGTAGTTTAAAGAATCTGCCCTGCGTAAGCAGTCACTGTTCCTGAAGTTTGACCCACTGTTGAAGGAAAGCCCTAAGAAAGTAGCATCAGACGGCGTGAGCTCCGGTTTCAGCCTGCCGCGGCCTTCCCTTGCCATCCGGTGAGTTACTTGGCCGCAAACACGCCCTTCTTTAATGATTTTACACACTCCTTAAAGGTGACTGATTAAACCTATTGCTTTTGGGTAATCCCTTTTTTTTAAACGGCCCTTCTCAGGTGTTAAAATGCAGAAGATTTCTTAGAGAGACTAATTGAAAATCCCAGCATACTGCCTTTGTTAAATTGGATAGAGCTAAACTTATTTAATGTAATGTGTGAACACCACAGACTTCAACCAAATGTATTAGAAAAGATATCAGTTATGAGATATATCTGATCATATCAAATACTAAATGGGTATGAATTCTGCGTGTGTTACAGGATGATGGAGGCTGCTAGATCTGAGGTACGGCAAAAATCTCAGCAGGAAAGCCCAAAACTACTGGAGGATTTCCCACCACCAGTAAGACTTTTTATCACCTGTGTTTGTGAGAACTTCTGTTTACTCATAATGCTGTACCTGAGTAATGCTACACCTAAATCTGTCATTATCCAAAAGGCGACCAGTTGCTTTTTTTTATTTTTCCAAAACGTTTGGAGGGGGAGGAGTAAATGCCAACCAAATGTCCTTACATCTACAAAATTTGTTTTCCCATTCAGTCCTCAAAGTGCTAAATACATAAACCCATGGGATGTAAACAAACAGTATTAATCAGACCAATACTTAAACATTGCTAGAGAGACAGCAAAGTATACGCACCCACCTCTGAGGTCTTCCTGTAAATGGTAAATATTTCCCTAGTGTGTCTGTACTATTATCGAATACTTTATCATACTTGCCACCTTCCCCATCTCATGATCTGCTTTCCATTAGCACAATAAAGTGATTGGATTACTTTCCCAGGTGGGCAAAAAAGCATTTCTATAGAACTTGGTTAGAGGCAATTTCTCTTAAGACTCAAACTTGTAACATACTGATTTTAATGGAGCCAAACATTCTGATAATTGGCCAATGTTATTTTATATAGTTAAATATTGCACACCTTGATTTGTTAGTGCTTTGCCCCCCAAGCGATTGTTTATTTTTCTGGTCCTGTTTCTTTGTATGTAGGCTACAATGCCTATGGTGCAGGACCCCACTGTGCTGGACCTTCTGGTGCCTACCCTCAAACAGCCACAGAAGAGTGATGATGTCATTGTGGATGTGCTGAAATACAGTCAGAAGGATATGGATGCTGCCTTGGAGAGGGCACGCAAACAGGTTAGCGAAATACAATTGCAGAGCATAGTGTCCTGGCAATAAAGCATAACATCGTCCAAAGGACACAGGTTCATTTTGCTTTGGTATCTGAATTTTTACACGTTTTGCCTAAGAAGGTCCATATTCCAAATGAAGTGGCTCCTGAGGTAAAACAGCTTTGTGATAGCTTTTACAAGGCTTTTTTTTGATTACCTCATTGAACAATAGCTGCTGAAAAAAATATGGAAAATGTCATGTGGTGTTCTAGGCTGAAGAGAAAGAGAAGGAACTAAAGGCGGAGATGGAGAAGCAACATCTAGATAACCAACATATGGTGTAAGTGAACACCCTTATTGATCTCATTACCTTTGCTCAGAATAAAACAGCTGCTTGGTGCATACCTGCATGTTGATGTCCCATTGTTGTCCCATAGGTTGATTGTGTCAGAGTTTGAGGCAGTTATTGCTCAGATCACAGGTATGTTTAACTTTTGGGTGCTTTTTTCATTGTAAGGTAGAATTAGCATTATCAAACTTGCCTCAGAACCCATCCCAGTGTAAATTAGTGTGTTGTGGTTGTGTAGCCGAGCACAAGCAGAAGGAGGAGCTTGCACAGGAAGAGCTGAGTAAGGTTCTTCAGGAGAAGCAGCAGCTGGCTAAGGATCTCAATGATATGGAGCGTTCCTTCTCCGATGTTGTCAAACGTCTGGACAGACGCAAGGAAGTCATTGAGGGCTTTAAGAAGGTACACATCACTTTGCTGTTTCCACATTCCGCATCCACATTTGTTGAGTGCAGATTGATTGGACCCAAGTCTTCAGTCCTCAGTAAAAAAATAAATAAAATAAATGAAAACCTTGCTTGGAAGCCAAAGAGACCATGTAGTTTGTCTTTGTGCATTTAGAATGAGGAGACCCTGAAACAGTGTGCACAGAGCTACCTTGCCAGGCTGCAGAAAGAGGAGCAGCGCTACCAGATGCTTAAAACCCATGCAGAGGAAAAGATTGAACAGTAAGAACTTCACTACACTGCTCTCCTTCAGTATCTGCTCTGTGGGTGCAATTCACTCTTTCAGCACTGATTTAGCAGCATCAGCAACATACAAGTGGAAATACAGGTGGTTCTACCCTGCTGAGTCTTAATGTTGCCATTGGGTGATCCTTGCAAACATTTTAATTTCCAGGTTTATCACAAGGAAGTTGCAGAGGAACAGCTGACATTCATTTATACTAAATTCAGGCAGGTTTCAGATACATGGCTTTACATGTTGTGATGTATATTCTGAAACCATGGCAACAGAGCAGACCAAGCCAGTAAAAACTTAAGTTAATGTTGGCAGAAAGTCGTTGTTTCATCCCGGCAATATATTCCTGTGATAAATTTATCAATTGCATGTTTTAAATTCAAGCACCTGGAAGTTTGAATTTAGACACATTTTCAGCTTTTGAGAAGTTGACAGGGACTGTCTGAACACTCCCTAACTCACCGGAATGTTCTTCAGATGGACTCAATGATTAGGATAGGGTTTGGTACTTAACTCTGCTGTGTGGATCAGGGTGGGTTTGAGAATAACTACCTGCTGTGAGAGCAGTTCCTAACTTTAAAATGCAGCTCATGCCATGGGTCTAAATTCACTTAAGATTTTGTACTAAAATGCCCTGCTATTGAATCCCCTTTATCCATGTCTCCATGACTTCATTTCTGGTATTAATACTGTGGTGCTCCCGGCCACGCGACGTGGGTTTTACACAACTTGCAGCTAAAAGTCAAATTTTACCTGAAGTGTTCCCATATTTATGCATTTTGGGTGAACATTTTTTTTTTCCTCCCCCCTTGGAGCAATGTAATCAGCTCTGACATTACGTGCAACAATAGACCCAACAACTATTTGTATAATCATTTTTTTTAGTTGTTGCAGCCCTAATATGAACACATTTCAAACCAGATGCAGTAAAATTGCTATTCTCATTTTTACGTTGGTGCTGCATACTATCTCAATAGTCTTAATGTCTAAATTTCAATCTCTGTGTATTAATATTCTAATTTTGTTTGTGTGCACGTGCAGAGCAAATAAGGAGATAGCGGAGGTCCGTTCTAAACTCGGAGGCGAGCTTTCTGCCCTTCAGGTCCAGTTACGGAGAGAGCAGCTCAAAGTGCAGTCACTGGAGAAAAACCTGGAGCAGAAGGTACACACAGCTTTGAAGATCAAATTTAATTAACTTTGGGCAGATTTATGGGAAGTATTTTCACATTTACAGTAAAACCTTTTACTGAAATGGAAACTTCAGTAAACATTTTTAAATTTGATTTACTGTATTGTAATTTTGGATTTTTTATGAGAAGGAAAAGTAAAATGTCCTGGAACACCCTGTATTGTTTTGGGAAACTATTTCAACGTTCCTCTATTTTCCTTTAGCTGAGAATGAACTGCTTTTAGAGATCCCTAAAATGGGTTATATTACCACCTGAAAGGGCTCAGTTATGCTGAGGATCATATTAGCATTCAAATGTTGATGAAATGGGATAGTAAAGCTGTTGACAGTTTGGTTCTTTGAGGAAGTGTTTAGACATTACCACGTTTATTAAATATTTGAATGCTGAAGTTTTGAAATAAGGCACTTAAGCTCAGCTTTTATGCATTATTAAACTAAATGTTATAGCCTGTTCTGACCAGGTGAGACACGTTTACTGCACACCCTTAGGATTCACAGCTCTGCTAGTTGCTTTCTTATGTAGCTTTAACTGGATGTAGAATATATTATGCAAAGCCTTTTAAAAAGACAATTTAAAAGATGAGATTTTATGCAAATTGACTAATCATTGCTCAGCCATCAAAGGGAAACTTTAATGGTATAATTGGTAAATTGATTTTAAGTGCATTATATCTGTCATTTTTCTCATGTGCGTTTGTTTGACAAATTTTTTTTTTCCTTCTCTCAGACGAAGGAGGTGGAGGACGTCACCAAGCTGTGTGATGAGCTGATCATGAAAGTGCAGAAGCACTGAAACTACTTATTTCTGTCTGTCTCGGTGTCTGTCTCTTGTTGCTGTCCGTTTCTGACTGAATAATATTTACATGTACATTCTTACTGTTAGTCGAATGTGGAAATTGTACTAAACAAAGCTTAAATAAAGATTTCGTTACCAGATTCATCAGTTTTCTTAAACATGGGCTATTTTTAGAAATGTTCCACCAGCAAATGAATCCCTTCTAATAACTGCCTCTTGCTTTTCCCACAGAATACTGTAGAAGTGAACTTCTATGTAGCAGTGTCTTTCCCACTGGTTTACACCAGGTCACTTCATGCATCTTCAGTATTTTATCTTGATAAAGCCAAGATGCATAGGGCAAGTATAAACTTACCCAAAGATGTAATCTTTTTTTTTCTTTTTTTAACTGAATTGGGCTTAATTTTGTGTATGACTTGTGCCTTTTCATGTGCTTTATTCTTAAATGCAGACATTTTCAGTGGAGGTTTCAAAGATAAAACCCAGGCAGCCTTGTAGAACAACTGGTTATAGATTAAGTGGAAATAGATATTCCTGAGCAGATCCAGTACCATTCAGTCTTTCACACCTGTGAAAATTATATTTAAAACCTGTTTAGTTGAGTAGTATGTTTTTAAAAGTTAATATTAGTCAAGTCAAGTAGGTTTTGTCATTTTGACCATATACACACAGTACACAGTGAAATGAAATGTGCCTCCAGTATGGAAGATTATAAGCACAAAAATTCAAATGGCAATTCATTTTGCAATTGGCAATTCAATATTCAATCAG
>JBBPCZ010036153.1:0-13545 GCA_037974445.1 Brycinus macrolepidotus
GTAAGATTGGTGACCCCTGTCCTACGTTTTGCATGGTCCCACAAGCTTTGGAAAAAAAAACAAAAAACAAAATGGGACCGTTGCTCCAAATGATAGAAGGAGCCGTTGCGGTGGTTCCTCTAGCGTTGTGAGGTGGACATGATCTCATAACTGTCCACTGATGGTAAACTCTTACGCAGTCAGTGGTTAAGAGTGCGGTTCATCTCTTCTCCATCTCATAACCTACGTTTAGAATCAGTTAAGCTTAAGCTGAGACAACCAGTGAGAAATCGTAGGTTCTTCAGACCTACAGTGAGTAGAAGAGAGACGTCTGAAGAAATCAGTTTTAAGTGTGTGGCTCTTTTTACAACAGTCATTGTTGCCTAGGACCCAGACCTCAAATCATCAAATGAGATGGGGGGAAAACTCCTTATAAGCATGAAGAAGACACATTAAGAGGAATTAAAACTCAAAAAGCAGAACCCATCCTCCTCTGGGCCACTAAGGATAGTGCAGTTATGAGTAGGACCAGTTTCTAAGAACAGGAAACAGAGGGACTTGAATGACTTGGGAAACATCCACAAAGTAGGCCCGATCAGTCAGACCACAGATATGGTAGAAAAGAAGAGGAGTTTAAGTGTAAGACGTGTAATAAAAATCAGTTATGTTACAGGTTCATGCAAGGACTTGGTGTCTTCTGAGAGCCCATCACAAATAATCACAGGAGTTTGAGAGGGATATGGTGGTATTTATTTAACAAAGCTTTAAATTAAAATAACGAAGTAGTTACAACTACAGATGACAAAAGGAACCATTTCAGTGGTACCCCTGGTCTCGTGGGGACTAAACCTGATTTTGTAAAGAAAGTGCACATCTGGGAAAGAAATCTGCCACTATTAATGTACACCCTCTCTCAAACACCCCCTCTCCAGGACTCGAGATCTCCACCTTCAGCAGGTAATAGATCAGTTCAGAAGTTTCCCACAAGTGTCCACCCACATTGTCTCATGTTTTTCCCCACGCTCTTGTTCTGAGATCATGTCCGGTCGCACAACATTACAATACCATGTTTATAAATGGTAACCCTACAAGAGAATAAAAAAGTTAACCTTTTTTAACCTAATGGAAGTTAATGGAGGAAGATATACTTCCAAGTCATTTTTGACCATTTCTATTGGTCCAGTCATCTTCTGTGTATGTGATTTGCTGGTGGATTACGTAGGTGGACTTGGGGCATGACAGTTGTTAACGTATAATGCAGATTATTTTCTAATGTGGTTAAACAGATTTTAGCTTTTAATCATCTTGTATTTTCATAACAAGAACATCTGCCAATTCTCACAGCAATCAGAGCAATGTTTTTCATGATTCACCATTAAGAAAATCACACTGTGGGGTTATATTTTCTTCCTCTGATTTTAAGACTGATATATGTAAATGAGCTCTGCTCTGACTGGCTCCCCTGTATTGTTCCATAAATACTAAGCATTCCAGGCTGGGACACTACGTCTAACGTGTGTGTGGGGCAAAACTGATAGGCTGGATAGGTGGATGCGCAAACGTGTTGGTTTTGTGACATCTCCAAGTGAGCAGCATCCAAAGTGCTGCAGCATTTTGGATGATCTGTAATTTATTTAGGGTTTTCTTAAATAGACCAGTACAGAAAGCATTACAGTAATCGAGTCTACGAGTTCTCTGATACAGAGTTCTCTGTATCTGCCGGGGAGAGAAATGGTTGTACTTTAACAATATTTCTGAGGTGATAAAAAGCATTCTTAGTAATACACACACAAACTCTCTTTCTCTCTCTCTCTCTGACACTCTCTTTCTCTCTCTCGTTCTTTCTCTCTCTCTCTCTCTCTTTTTCTCTCTGTCTCTCTCTCTCTCTCTCTGTTCTTTATCGATCACCCCGCCCTGCCTCGTCTCTGGAGGAACAGTTGGAGGCAAAGGGAAGAAGGAGATGGGAGAAATGAAAGCAGTTCACTAGTTGTTTTTCTGAAACAGTTCCTCTCTTTCACACTTCTTAAAGCAGGTCCTGCGCTCCTGGAGCTGAGTGGGAGGTAAGGGAGTGGGAGGGGAGAGGTTGGGCGTTGTGAGGTGGGATATGAGCGCGCGCTGCTGATGATCTCCTCCACAGTACGCGCGGACCCGTTGGATGATGTTCTCGGGGTGCGGCCTGGTGGTCCTGACCGCCACGGTGGTCGTGTTCGCTTCTCCAGTGACCCTCGTGCCGGTGCCCGACCAGTACTCTCGGGGTGTGGTGAGTCCTGTCCTTTTCTGACCTCCACCCTCCTCCTGCACACACAGATAACGGACAGCTTACTCTCTACTGCCTATCCATCTGTCTGTCTGTCTGTCTGACTATTTATCTCTTTGTCCATCCATCCGTCTGTCTATTTATCCATCTGTCTGTCTGTACACCTATCTGTCTATCCATTCATCAATCTGTCTATCCATCAGTCTACCTATCTGTCTATCCACCCGTCTTTCTATCTATCTATATATCCATCCATCTATCTATCTATCTGTCTTTCTGTCTATCTATATATCCATCCATCTATCTATCCACCCGTCTTTCTATCTATCTATATATCCATCCATCTATCTATCTATCTATCTGTCTTTCTATCTATCTATATATCCATCCATCTATCTATCTATCTATCTATCTACACTATATGGACAAAACTACTGGGACACCTGACCGTTGCACCAACAGGGACTATAACAGCTTCCACTCTTCTTGGAAGGCTTTCCACAAGATTTTGGAGTTTCTGTGGGAATTTGTGCCCATTCATTCTGTAGAGCATTTAGGAGGTCAGACACTGATGTTGGATGAGAAGGCCTGGCTCCCAATCTCCATTCCAGTTCACCCCAAAGGTGTTGGATGGGGTTAAGGTCAGGGCTCTGTGCGGGCCAGTCAAGTTCTTCCACACCAAACTCATCCGACCATGTCTTTATGAAATTTGCTTTGTGCACTGGGGCACAGTCATGCTGGAAGAGAAAAGGTTCTTCCCCGATCTGTGTCCACAAAGTTGGAAGCATGGCATTGTCCAAAATGTCTTGGTATGATGAAACATTAAGATTTCCCATCACTGGAAGTAAGGGGCCTAGCCCATACCCTGAAAAAACAGGTGTGTCCCAATACTTTTGTCCGTTTAGTGTAGGTCTATCTATCTATCTATCTATCTATCTATAAATCTATTAATCAATCTGTCTGTCCATTCATCTATCGGTCAGCCTATCCATGTCTTTTGATCTATCTGTCTATCCATCTCTCTGTGTCTATCCATCTCTCCATCTATCCATCTCTCTATCTGTCTGTCTCTCTATCCAGTCTGTTCATCCACCTCTCTGTTTTTATCCATCTGTCTATATGTCTAACCATCATCTGTCTAACTGTCCATCTGTCTCTCTATCCAGTCTGCATTTATCTGTCCAGTCTATCCATCCATCTAGCCATGCACACAATCTTTATCTTGTATAAAAGCATGTATATATAAGCACTTACTATGTATGGCAACGTTATTCTGTATGTTAATATATATTTATATAGTTTTAGAATTTATGCTAGTATAGTATACTTTACTGCAAAATTGTAAGCAATATTACTGAAGATTTAAAGAGCTCATATGATGGACAGCTGAATCTTCCTTCCTTTTTTGGAATGAAAGTGTAATATGATACGTAAGCACTTTAAAAGTTTCACAACCTCCCTGCTCACCACTACCTACAGCCCATAAATGGAAAGCAGGATGAAACAATAACTGGTTTTGAATCTGTTTTCCTGATATCGCAAAGACCAACACATTTACAATTTATCCACCTATTCAGTCTATAGCCGTTCAGCCCCACCCATGTGCTATGTGGCATAGTACAGGACAGCCAATCAGAACAAAGCTCATTTACATAGAACAGACAAAACAGAACTGGGTGTAAAGCTAAGCTGGTTGGAACTAAATTTACTCAAGTTAAAGGCCAAGGTTCTGTTATTGCAGCAGGGTTGGAGAACCCACCACAGCCACCTGCTACAGCTCTAGAGAGTCAAGGCCACAGAGGTTAGTGGCTTGCCTCAGCAAATACTGTTATTTGGTAGTGCAGACACCAGTTTATGCAAATGAGGTCAAGCTCACTGGTATTTTCATGTCTTTGAACTTCCCTCCTGTGTCAGGACTGGCTGAGTAGATATGGGTACCTGCCCCCTCCTGACCCACGAGCGGGGAAACTCCAGACCAAAGAGGGCATCGAGAAGGCCATCAGACAGATGCAGAGGTTCGGAGGCCTGAAGGAAACCGGAAACCTCGGTAAACTTTTTAAATTTGACAAATGTATTGATTTTTTTATTAAATGGACACTCCAGCCCTCCTGCTCAAACACACCTGATAATTGCCAGGATTGAGGAGGGGGATCACCAAACATCATATATATATATATACATCCCAAGAACTGGCCAATTCATAAGAATCACAGCAAAGTTGGCTCCCAGTGGTTCTTTTGCATATTTGCATAATGTATTGAAATAAGAATATTATTAATATACAGAATATTACACAAATTGACAAATAACAAGTTAAATGCTAATTGTAAGCTGGGAAACCCCATTAGGTTGGCTGATACCTTTAATATATATCAGGACACGCATCCTAAGCTATTTATTAATGAATTTAAAGCAATTTATGAGTTTCATGATATTAAATTATTTTCAATCGCTATCTCAGGCAGCGGTTCTGGACAAAAATGTGTCCTTAGATACACCATTAGGTAAAGTTGCATGGCTTGTGCAGATTCTCCATTGATAATCCTTTCTCCTCAGGCAGCACCATGCTTTTATCACGCCCTGAACACATGCATTAGGAGTCTCCATTTCTGGAATCCATATATTGATCTGGGCTCTTCCCGTTTCTGTTTTCTCTCTCCAGACGAGGCCACTCTGAAACTGATGTCCACTCCAAGATGCTCGCTGCCGGACATCGTAGGCACGGAGGACATGCTGAGGAAGAGGAGGAAGAAGCGTTACGCTCTGTCTGGGCTCCGTTGGGAAAAGACGAATCTGACATGGAGGTTTGTGCGTCCACGTACTGACGATCTCGCCCACAAACTCACACAATCATAATCTGTATTACCCACATTACACTGAAACTCATGAATGTTTTTCACCCTCCCTTTTTCTCACCACCTCTTCACAGTGTGCTGAGTTACCCCACTCTCGGGTCCGTCCTAAATCCCGATCTGGTGAAAACGTTAATGTTTCATGCCCTTAAAGTCTGGAGTGACAACACCAACATCCAGTTCCATGACGTCGCCCAAAGCGAGACCAATCGGGCAGATATCAAAATCTCATTCGCCCAGTCCCTCCATGACGATGGCTATCCATTTGATGGTAAGGGAGGCACACTCGCTCACGCCTTCTTCCCTGGGACCTCTGACATTGCTGGGGACACGCATTTCGACGACGAGGAGACTTGGACCTACGGGGCTCCTGATGGCGCTGGTACGGACCTATTCACTGTCGCGGTGCACGAGTTCGGCCACGCCCTAGGCCTCTCTCACTCTTCCTCGAATCCCTCCATCATGAGACCATATTACCAGGGCCCTGCAGGAGACGTTAGAAGCTACGCGCTTCCCATGGATGATCTTCTAGCCATTCAAACCCTGTACGGTAAGAGATTCGGCAGCCTGGCCGGGGCAATAGAAGTTCTTCTATAACCAAAGCATTATGCAAATGAGATCATTCTGATGTTTGTTTTCTTTCATTTTTAGCACACAGAAACAACATCTATTCTTTTAAGTGACACATATCCCATCACTTTATTTTTTCCCCACCTGTGATAATTTGTGGTTTTATGTATCCAAATGTCTTCATTTCAACATAATCATTTTCCAACCTCTCTTTATCTCTTAGAATTAAACAGGTATTTGCAAATGAGCTCTGTTCTGATTGGCAGAGCTGAAACACTCCTTATAACTTAAGCGTGAGTGAGTGGGACTAAACTGATGCAGGCAAATATATGTAAATACTTTGAATTCAGAATGGGGTATTTTTTTGAGTGTCTATGTGTGGTAAATATACAAAGAGACATAAAGAAAAAAGTTTTTCATGATATCGGTCCTTTAAAGCATTCGCTATTTAAATTAACACATGGCTTTTGTGTTGAAATGAAAAGTGTTGAAATGTTAGTTGAATCTGGTGCCCTACTTGCTTTAAAGTGCACTGCAAAGGTCATGATATAATGGCTTCAGCATCTGAGTGGTGAGCTTAATGTCCAAGAGATACATTTTGGGATTCAGCCATCAGCTGCATCAGCTGTCTCTCTGTTAAGCCCTCATTGCTGGTAAAAGCCTTATTTTCATGGCCTATGTAGTGCAGGGAGTCATTTCGGATTCAGCCATAAGACTCTGTACCTCTTGACTGCAGGAATCAAAAGAAATAGAGACACGACTCCCCCTGGTGGTGGGTCCACACCACGCCTGCCTGAGCTACCCAGAACTCCCCCACCGGGACCGCCCCCACAGTGAGTAGTGTGTATAAGCATTTACACACCACTGCAAGAAAAAGTCAGAGTTCCTTAACCCTATTGTTCTTTTACAGGCCTGACCCTGGATACCAGGACCGCTGTGAAGGAAAATTTGATGCTGTGGCAAATATCAGGGGAGATGTGTTCTTTTTTAAAGGTATTCAGTCCTAAAAGAGATCAGATAAGATAAGATAAAATAAACCTTTATTAGTCTCACGGGCGAGAAATTTGCATTGGTACAGCAGCAATAGAATAAAAACTATACAATATAACAGTATAATATAAAAACTGTTACACTATACAAAATACTACATAAATCTAAACATATAATTTGTGGGTATCTTTAAATGCCTAGTAGCGGCGGACATTAAATGAAACACAGTAATACTGCAACAGAAAATTGCACGTTGCACACAGTAGTATTGCACCAGAAATGTTACACATGTTGCTATGGATGGAAAATTCAAAGAAATACGAGAAATATTGCACATTTTGAACCTATCAGTCCTTGGTGTGTGGATGTGTGTGTGGTCAACTGCAAGATGTTTGTTGTAGAGTCTAATATGGTGTCATGAGAAGTCACAACAGCATTGTGTGTTTTTGCTCTGGTGGGTTTTAGGGCCATATTTCTGGAGAATGCAGCGAACAGGTTCCTTAGTGTCCCTCGCTCCTGCTCACATCACTAACTTCTGGATGGGACTGCCACCTGACACGAACAAGATAGACGCTGTTTACGAGAGAAAGACCGATAGCCACATCATCTTCTTCATTGGTTAGTGAGAGTTATGTAGTACTATAGTCATAGAGCCATTTCATCAGAAACACCATATAGGAAAAAGGGAGATGGAAGAAAAGAAACAGGTAGAGTCTGGGAAAAGAAATCACCAAGTCTCCCCTCAAGAAAGATATTTTTTATATACATTTTGAATTTATTTAATACATAATTTCCGATGTTTTCCCATTTATTGTGTACCACTTCCTTTAAACTAGTGTGTAAAAAAGTGTGATTTTTATTAAGCTGACTTTTTCCCATCTCTGATTTCATGTCACAACTGTCCCTGATCCTGTCCTGCCCAAAATCTCCCAATAAGAACATTTTGATTTTTTTTTTCTCTGCCGTGTTAGTGTTGTATAGGTGTGCAGCCTGCTTTTCACTCTCAAGTATTTTAACGGGGAACAACCCTTCTTCTGACCCATACACCCTTTACAAAACGCTTATTCTCCCCCAAGCAACTTCTCAGGGCATTGAAAGAACCACTCTGTTGAGGAAAATATTATTGTCTTTGTGTTTGTTTAGCTGCTGGCTGATTTTGTGTATCATCCCTTTTAGTGGTTTGGTATGTATCTGCCCTCCCTCTTAGGTTCCCAGTTTTGGGTATTCAAAGACACAGTGGCTTTGCCCGGGTATCCGCGGCGCATATCGGAGTGGGGCATGACAACTCATGATGGAAGGGCGGTGCAGAAAGTAGAGGCTGCCTTTGTTTGGGCTCACAATGGGAAGACGTATCTGTTCAGCAGTGGAGAATTCTGGAGGTTCACTGAAGGTCAGGGAGAGAGGGTGCCACGGCCGGACGCGGAATACCCCAGAAATGCCTCGCTCTGGAAGGGAGTGCCCAGCGACCCTGATGACATCATGAGTTGGGGAAAAGGTAAAGATACGAGAGTTATACTCAGGTACTGAAACCTGAGTATAGTGTCATTCTGCAGAGTAATTTTTAATAACACATTGAATACACTCCACATGTGAACACAACCCGTTTTAGATTCTCTATACCTCTGTGTGCAATTGTGATTGGCTAGGAGTTCATATATAGTCGAGTCATTTATATCAAAAGTGACTAAATGCTTGGCCAAAGAATTATTTGCATTTATTTTTACAGAAATATATAAGGACAGTGTTCATAGTTCCTGAAACCCAGGAGCGAAGTACACTGGGCAACTCCATATTATGCCCATGGTTTTGCAATGGGATGTCCAATAAGCTCATATAGGTGTGATGGTCAGGTGTCCACATACTTTTGCCCATATAGTGCCTTGATTCATTTGAGGAACGGACAAAAAGATGAAAAATCCAAACGCACACTTATAAGCAAGACACTAAAGCTCAGCTCAGTTATATAAAAAAGAAATTTGTCACTGTTTGCTGTGGTTAATTGAAAAATAATCGGCCTGTGAATGATGCTACACATTTAGGCATACCCATAAATGGCTTGGTAAGAGCACCCCCCCCCCCACCCCCCCGTCCCCCGTCAGGGTGCAAAGCTAAAGCACTGGTCCCTGAATCAGAAGAACAAGGTTCAGTCCACGGCATGAGTAAACTTTTTTTGCCCATAAAACCAATGTTTGGGCGTCTCCAAACACTGTTTTTATAGCAACCACGCAATCACATTTTACATTTTCTCACGGAAATGCATCTAGTTGGTATTATCATATGAAGTGTATTCTGTTACATGGGTTTCCTTCTTTTTCCCTTCCTTCTACGCGTCCACAGCTGGAGATACGTATTTCTTCAAGGACAGCTCCTACTGGGTTCTAACAAGTGGAGGAATGGACCAGGATGTTATCGTTCCCAAATCAACCGCAGTTGATTGGATGTTTTGCTCTGCACCAAATCCCACCAAGTCGCCAGCCGGCCCGCGCTCAGGAGGAGGCGAGTGCAGCTGTGACATGAGCGGAGCCTCCAACCTTACTGAACCTTCACCGCTGATCGTCATCCCACTTTTAATACTGCTTCAGTGGCTCAGTCCGCTGAATTAGGCTGAACACTCGGTTTGTACGGATAAAAATTCACAGTATTACAAATAATGCTATCCTTGTTAGCCGTCAAATAATACAAGGAGTACAAACTGAATATAATTATATGCATAAAATTCAGGCTTTATGATGCCGGCTACTACTGTTTTTTAGCTATGCTGCATATTTTTATTCGAGTTTCTAGATAAAAGTGGGTCACACAGTGTCAGAAACAACGCCGATAAGTCTGTCTGAGGTTACATATATAATACCTGAGAGAGAATACTGTATCATGCTATGAGTGTGCTATGGAGGCCCACCAGTGCCAGTATCTCATGGTATAACATGACTCTCATGCATAATTCATATTTATTAGTTGAAACAATACTTGAATTTGATTGCATTCTGCAAGGAGTGGTTTAAATGCGCATATTTAACGTTCAATCAACAGCCTAGCCTTCAGTAACCTTGCTACATTTACTTCTAACTCTACACCAGGGGGTCCAACTCCAGTCCTGGAGGGCTGGGGTCCAGCGCAGCTTGGTGGTTCCCTCTTCAAACACACTCACTAAACCTGGAAATTAACATTTAAGTTGTACCTGGAGTGTTTGATCTGGGAAATCACCTGTGCTGGACACCAGCCCTCCAAGACCACCTCTGCTGATTATCAAACTTGTTGTTTTGCTGTTGTTAGGATACACACGAATAAGGTGGGCCAATACTTAGACTTAAAAAACAATGCAAACATTTAGGCAGGGAGTTTGCACAATGCTATAAGTTTCTGTAACTGGGTAGCCTCATTAGCTCCAAAGCTAAAGGAGCCAACTTTAAAACATAGCTGATTCATTAATATGGATTAAGGCAGAAACTGTATACATTATTTTCACTAAATTATCACTTTAATTCATGCATTCAGCAATTTGTTCAATAACTATGCAACTTATGATAATACACAAACCCCAGCAAAGATCAAATGCAAACTTACATTCATGTAGGTGATTTGGCAAAAAAAAAAAAAAATATATATATATATATGAAAACATTTTTCAGTTTTCTTGTAATTTTTTCTCTCACTGAGGTACACTTTTGACATTTGTGTGGTTTTATGTAATTACAGAGCTGTAATTATTTTTTACTTTTCCTTCTTAGAATTAACAGGCTTTTTTGTTACTGTGCCTTTAAGACTGATATATACATATATGCAAATGAGCTCTGTTCTGACTGGCTGCCCCTTATGCTTTACTTAGAATGCAGGCTGGACTTAAACACTCCTTATAACTTGCGTGTGAACAGGTTGAACTGATGTAGGCTGAATAAGTGGGCATATGCAAATGTGTTGGTTTTGTGGCTTCTCAAAAACAATTATTTCAAAATTCACACGGACTGGCAAGTGTGTGTTACACAGTGTTCACATACAACGCCAGGCTCTTACTTAAAAAAAAAAAAAAAAAAAAGTTTTTGTTTTTCCATGATATGGGCTCTTTAGCACAGACTACTAAGAGGAGTAAAAAAAAAAATGGTGATTCTCACATTAGTATGTACTTGTGTGAATGTCAGTTCACCTTGTAGGGAAACAGGTGGCTAAGTTCACTGCTGTAACACACCAACTCGACATGGGAGTTAACTGGGGAGTTATGGGAAGAAAATGACCAGGCTACGCAGGATTCTGGCCCTTGAGGGTTGGTGTTCCCAAATAATCCCCTTTATATTAGCTCATTTTTAAACATGCATATGTTTGTTGTATCAGGATTTGGCAAAGTATTTTGGTTTTAGTGTCTGTGAGGTATGCTTGTGCTCTTTGCTTCTTGTTCATTGTGTTTGGAGAGCAACCCAAAAGGGGTTGCTGTGGTGAGGACTTACTCCAGACAGTAGCGGTTCTAGGCTGTATGGTACCCTGAGCAAACACTTGCCCCCCTCAAACCCCCTGCTTTTTCTGAGCGCCAATGCCATCCCCAACAAGAAAGGAGTCCATGTTGCCCATACCTAAATCCACCACCGGCTCCAGACTGTCCTTCCAGAGGTTGTGGACCTGAGTGACATACTTTATTTGGGACTGCTGACGGCCCCAGGATGCACATGGACACTGTCTTTCCTGACTGAACACTGTGCTGAGAAGCAGACATTGATGTTTGTGGTTCGAGAACCAAACCATGTGACTGAATCATTAACATGCAAAAAGTGCACTTTTTAAAAAAAAAACATTTGTATAATTTGCATGAAGGAAGGCTGTAGCAGCTTTTGTCATTTCTCTTAAGAGATATGGGCACTCGCCCACCTTGCTCTTTCCTGCCTTTTATTCTGCTGGTTTGTATTTATGGCCCTATTTGAACCTGTTTGCCCTAAAGGCTCCATGATACTTATTTTAATATTATAAAGACTTTAACTGCACATCTGCCCATGTCTATGCTCTGCATCCTGAGTTTGTTTGAGACCTTGAATACCAGGGTAGGAGCAGTTTATGGCAATATGTGAGCTCAGACTCAATTGGCACTTGATTAAAGGAATCATTTGTGTTTCTCTGTCCCTTTGTCATTGTTTAGCTTCTCTTTATGCCTTAGAACAAAACAGGCTGTTACTGGGCCTGTAAGACACGCATGTAAATAACTAATTCTGTCCAAGTTGGAAGGAAGGAAGCAGGTTTTCAAACATTCAGATGTTGCCCTTCTTTAAAACTGACTGTAGCTGGTAGTAAACTCCAGAATGGGCATAAGCACTGGCAGTACAGGAAACTGTAGTTATGACCAAGGAAGTTACAGAAGAGGGAGCTACACATCCATTCTACTTCCATGACTTAATCATCAATGCAAAACCTGAGTACAACCAGCAAACTCTAGCCTCAAATACCAAGTGGAACAAACCAGTATAACTTAAGAATTACTTCAGTTCTCACCATTGAAATTCAGTAAAAGTGCAACAGCGCATAAAGTGAACACCTGTGCAATAAATAAAGTTGCAAAACAGTTTCATTAAAACAACTTTTTATTCATCAGCAAGGCAAGAAATGCACCACAGTCTCCAATGCTTCACCCAATATCTGTAATACACACGAGTGTGCACATTACAAGCACACACCAATCATAATCGCCAAAACAGTCCCAGGCCCATGTTTACCACAAGCCAGAGTTGAAACATTCTAGTATCAGCATGACAGCCTGCAGTACGACAGGCAGAGGGGCACTTGCTCCACTCACATACAGGAATATCAGGCCTCATCTGGAATACAATCCTAAGCAGAACATGAGATATTGCCAACACTATACAGCAAATCACCTGCCTTAGTCAAAATCACTTCTTTCACACACCAAGTAGATAGAACAAAAAAAAATTGTGGAACACAAAGACATACAAAACACCCATATAAAGAATGTTACATGCATTTCATAAAACAAGATTTTTCTACTTATATACAATCCTTTCATTTCCACTTTACATTTGTAATTCTCATTTACTGATTTGCCATCATTCATTTTTTGCCTACATTTTTAATATATGAAAAGGTGCTCCAAGTTACTACCACATGAAAAAGCATTTTACCATGTGTGAAACCTAGAACCAATAGAAGGCGGCATACAAGAGTACTAAAATAAAGATGGTGTGGAAAGGCTGGGCAGCTGTAGAGTCTGACTGCAAACTAGCTCTGCTACCTCCCACCTGTGAGGTCACGATCCTGTTGTTTAGGGGCTGAGTGTGCCTGAAGTTGTTGATCACCAGTGAAGAGTTGGTGCCATTACTGATGTATAATGTAGTGCTGAAGAGGTCAACCTGGCGTGAAGACCAAAGAGTTTAAGTAATATCTGAAGACCACAACAAAATTTCCATCTTTTCTTCATCTTAAAATTAATGCAGGGAGGCCTTCCATTACTCCACTCAAGTCACTTTCCATTCCATGAAATTAAAGCTCCTAGACAGCCTTTCCTAAAGAGGAAAAATATACACCAAATCAGCCACAACATTAAAACCTGCCCAGTATCGATTAGGACCCCCTTATGCTACCGAAATAGTTCTGACATGTCGAGGCATGGGCTCCTCAACACCTCTGAAGTTCTGTGGTACCTGCACCAAGACATTAGGAGCTGATCCTTTAAGTCTTGGAAGTAGCAAGATGGGGGCCTTCATGGATCTGACTGGTTTGTCCAGCACGTCCCACAGATGCTGAGATCTGGATAGAGATCTGGGGAATTGAGGTCAGGTCAACAGCATGTTCCTCAACAATGTTTCCAAACACCATGTTCAACAATGACACATCATCCTGCTGAAAGAGACCACTACCATTAGAGAACACAGTCACCATGAAGGGGTGCACTTGATCTGCAGCAAA
>JBBPCZ010036163.1:0-13545 GCA_037974445.1 Brycinus macrolepidotus
CTTCCGGGTTATATACCATGTGACGCGCATCACTTCCGGGTCCTAGTGCGCGTCACGTGACTGGTGGGCGTGACAGTGTTCTCCCATCCAGGTCCTCTTTGATAAAGTGAAATCATTGCCTATACTTTCTAAAGTTCCAGAACCAAGTAAACTACCAATTAAGGTTTTAACCTTGGGTTGTACTTGGGCTTTATGGCACAATGGCGACTGCATTTCTGACACAAATGTTTTATGTCATGTCTCATAAAAAGGCCAGTAACACCATTGACTGTGGTGGTCAAAAGGTCTGTGGTCCGTTCGGTTCCCTGATGAAGGAACTGTGGCAATGAATTCTGCTACATCTCTCCTTCACTACTGGGAACATGGGATCATCCATGCAGACTATCTTCTGTCTTTCTTATTTGTTTCCTCTGTCTGACAAGTTCCAACAATTCTGACTTTTCATTAGTGCATTGATATTGCAGGCATCAAGTTTTTTAGTTTGAGCATGAAAGTGAAAGTGATGCTCCAGTGAAAGTCCAGGTGTTTTTGAAAGGATGGTGGAAAAACTTCCATGTCATCCAAATAAAGTAGGAGAAAATGAAACCTTTGATCTTTAAAAATGCAGCATTGAAAAATGCTTGGAGCATTTCACAGTCCAAAAGGCATACTCTGGATTTCAGATAACCCAAAGGGATTGCAAAATGCACTTTTTCTCAATTGCATGAGATTATACTAAATTTAAAGTATTATAATTAAATTGTGCAGCTGATGTAAGAGGTTGATGTTAGCATTGATAAACTGGTACGTTGTCTAGAGCAGATATCTTGTACTTAGATTAGTGCAATCTAAGTCAATCCTCCCCATATAACACCATGCTAAACCCCTCTAGAGGAATATTTGTTTCTTGCTCTTGTTTAGCTGTAAACTGTGTTTTAACTCAGCTAAAATCAGCTGAGCTAAACCTGTCAATGGTTGAGCTGCCCGAGCCAGTCCTAGAGCCATACAGTTCACATGCTACAGACTGTGCAACTGAATATGTACTGAGTATTACCCCGCACAATTATGTGAAGAACATCCAGCAGATCAAATAGAGGTCTGTTTAAATAACTAACCCACACCCACCCAGATTACACACACAAACTACAAAGACCGATCTACAGTTTAGTAATAGATATATCCAGTGGGGTACAGATCCACCATTCCCAGCATTGTCTCTGGGACTGAAAATTATGCCAAGCTAAAGATTTTTTCTTCATTTTTTGAAGAGTCTGGAGCCAAAGGGAATGTGTTTTGGAACGTGTTGAATGTTCTGAATTATATGGTGCAATTTGGTTTCAAACTCATGCTTGATACAGTTTATGCATTTCACTAACCGTTTCTCTGTTGGTTGGTGTTCAGTGAAAAACAATTTTATAGACTGTAGAAAGAGTCTGACCAGACATTCTCAGTGTGACTTCTCCACTAGATGGCATCAGTTCATTTACAACCCAAAACAAATATCTCTCAGATGAGTCAAGGTGCTCAGAATCAGAATCAGAATCAGAAAACTTTACTGATCCCAGAGAAAATTGCTCAGTTTCTGTAAATCATTTCAGAAAATATTCAGAATGTACTAATCCAGAATGTACAAATTAAACATGTAAAATATTTTGTTGACAAACGTTCATTTAAAAGAAAGCAACAATTATTTTAATAATTAAAAAACTGCTAAACAAGTTTTATCATGAAAATGAGGAGGTTTGAAATCCATTAATGTATTAGGACTAAACCAGTACAAAGCTGCATGTCAGTTTGTTGATATCTGAAAAAAAAATTGTGGACCAGAAGGATCATTCAGAATCATCCAGAATTTTATTCTGTTATTAACAAAGTTAGTCTTACAGTCTTTGCAACCTTATACAGAAATCAGCTGACAACATCTAGTGGACTAATAACACAGTGCCTCTTACTGACTCCTCTTTTTTCCAAGCCCCTCCTTCTCTACACCCCTCTACCTGTTGGTGGAGGAGAATCTCATTCTTTCACTCTAATCTTTATTCGTACTGCATTCACTGTGGGTTGTGTCACCTGGCAAAGACAAATAAGAATCATGACTTTTATCCAATAGATAAAGCTGTGAATGACTGTTATATTAAAAACTTATTCTACTATTTAATTCCCAGCTTTTAATCATCATTATCTTCTGAGCAACAATTTATTTATAGCAATTTCATACACTGTGATATTTTTTAAAAAAAACATGATTTAATATATACAGTAATGAAATATTCTTATGATAATAATTCATACTCTCACTACCTGTATAAATGTTCATTTTAAGCAGTGTTAACTTTAACTGTGCTGTTCCACTCTTACTGATGTCTTTACTGGTAAGATCCTCAGAGGTTGAGTAGACCAATTACAGAAAAGTGGTAAAACCCTCTCAGTAAAATTGTATGTTATAGAGTATAGGTGTGTGTTGGTGAGAAGATCAGTGAATGTCAGTTTCCCCCTGTCCCAGTCCAGCTGCACTCGGACCTTCCGCAGTTTCTTTTTAGGTGTGATGGAGTGAACTAGCTGTCCTGGGCAGTGAATCCAGTATTTATCACTACTTTTATTGTAGTTCAGCCTCCACAGTAAAGCCAAGAAAGAGTCTCTCTTTCTTGTTACAGACTCTGGTATCACACCCAGTGACCAGCTATCATCATCACCAACCTGGACGTCCCAGCAGCGTGTCCCTGAGTTAAAACCCTCAGAACCCAGAACACACACATATGCAGTGAATCTCTCTAGATTATCAGGAAGTGAAGATTTCTGTTTTCTGTTTTCTACAGCAGTGAGATCATCAGACAGGTGCAGTTTTGGATGTGCAGTGTTTGGGTCCAGAGTAACAGGGGCTGAAGAGGGAGAACAAAAAGAAACATCATGTTAGTGAGTTCATGTAATCTCTGCAGTTTCTGCTGTTCAGTTTTCATTTCTAGAACAAATGTTAAGAATTGTTTGCCCCTGGATTCCTCTGATATTTGTGCTGCTTTATAAGTCAATGGAAATAAAGTATATTTAACAGTAAATGGTTAGTGTATAGTAACCCAGTTCTGATCTTACGTCATTTAAATGGTCAAACACTGTAGAACAATCACTTTTTGTGATATTAAGGGGTTCATAACATGAAAAATATTGCCGGATTTTATTCAAATTAAACTGATTGGTGTAATCATTTTAAAGTTTCTGGAAATAAGAATTGTTGCACAGTCCACATTTGGAGTCTAAACTTTGAATTCACTGTTACTATAATGTCACAAAAAGCCTGTGCATTTATACAAATCCTCATGTTAAACTTATAGTAGTTTATCCCCAAGACAAGATGAAGCAGTTTTTTGCATAACAGAAGTGAGCTGTCTGAAGATCCTGCTATTTTAGATTTTCAGTTCTTCAGAACTTAACAGTATCTGGTAAAGAGAAACAGAACTTACTGTTCTGGAGAATCTCCAGCATCTTCTTCCACACTCTGAACATCAGGTTGGAAATGTGTTTGGCAACATTGATCAGAGCTCCTGAAGTCTTCTCTGGATCATTTGGCTTGTGTTGTATTCTGATAATGTAAGTTTATGTGAAATATATCACTGCATAGAGTTTACAGCCTGTCATTTATTTCATGAAATATCATGATTTGTTGCCTCGAGTCAACTGTCAAAAAAAATTCTTCTTCTGTTCACATTTCTACATGAACACACACAGACACCTCATTTGCCCTCATTTCATTGTAACACATTCATATTTACAGTGAATGAAATATATTGTAAATTTAAATGTTATAATTATTTCAACAGTAGATAAACTGTGTGGACGGACATTTACTTACAGTTTCTCTGTAGTCTTGAAGTGCTGAGAGGAGCAATAAAGAGAACATATTTAAAAACTTTTCAGATGTATTTTATATGAAATTGGTGAAGAAATTAATGTTTTAAGTTCTAACCACGCTGATGAAGCAAACACCAGAAAACTGGAATATTCAAAGTGTTTCTTACCTGTAAGAATAGAAAGTCTTCAGCTTTCATTTCCTTTTCTATGTTCCTGATTGTGTGTGAAAGAGAAGATATTTCTTCACTCATCTCCTTAATCTTCCTCCTCATCAACTGACTCTTTTGCTCCTTTTCCTCCATCAGTGCAGCAATCCTTGCTGATTCCTCATCTCTTAGAAACTGGTGAAGCTTCTCAAAGTCCTCCTTTATCTTCCTCTCTGTGTGCTGGGCCTGCGTCTGGAATGAGAGACGATTAGCAGACACAAACTCTAAAAGATGTTCTACAAGCTTTTTCTACCTACAAGATAAGTGGAGACTCAAACATGATTTTATCAACATGTTTCTCAGTTCAACATGATGTTTCACCTGAATGTGGGCTGCTGTTTGGTCATAGTCTTGTTTTGCTTCCTCTAAGACTTTTAGGTTCTTCTGTAGAGGCTCCAAAGCAGCCTGGAGTTTATTCTGGAACAACAGCAATTCAACTAAGTGAATTTTCTTTAAATAATTCAATAGAGTGTATCATAAAAATGTAGTCTCAGAGAGGGTATCTGCTCAGTAAATTAAACAATAGTCTTTTATGACACCATAATCCTGAATGTGTGAATCACACAGAGATTCTGCCCTTTGTCCTGACACCACACCCACCTTCATCTTCAAAATAAATAACAACTTTATAAGCTACTCAAATGGAAAACACTTTATACATCCTTGTTATGTGATTGTCTTAGTACAATAATTAATAAGAACCTTCAGATCAGCCACAGCTTCATCTATTGGACAGAAGTTGTGTGTTTTGTGCTTCTTTGAAGTCTGACACACCACACACACAGGCTGTTGATCGTCCAAACAGAAGAGTTTGAGTTTCTCATTGTGCAGACTGCAGGTCAGCTCAGACCCTGATGAAGATCTTGGACTCCTGCTCTCCAGGAACGACTCACACAGGTTCTTCAGCACATAATTCAGGGGAGGGTCTTCTTTTGAGGACCTTCTTCTACAAACTGGGCATTCTTGAGAACACTTAGTCTCCCAGAACTTCTGCAGACAGATTTTACACGCACTGTGGCTACAGGACAGGACAACAGGATCCCTGAAGATTTCACAGCACACACAGCATAGAAGATCCTCCTCTTGTAGAAAGAGATTAGATGTCATTTTCTTCTGCAGCTTCTGGTCTTATTCTTTCAGTCTAAATGACACTTTCAGTTTGTGGATTTCTACATTGAATCCGTCACTACAGTATGAGTTTCAGCTTCCTCCTGCAGGTAGACTGTGTAGGACAGGAGGAGCTCTGGAAAGGGAGGAGCTGAACAGGTGCAGAACTGTCATTTTAACCCATTGACTGTTCTTCTAAGTCAAACTCCCACAAGGCGTTTTAAATGCAGATATATTAAATGCTTGGTTGTTCTTGTATGTTAACACTTTTTTAAAAAATAAAAAACAAACATTATTTTCGAAAAGAGTAAGATGTGTCATGAAGTCTTCTAGCTCCTGCTCTGTATCTAAGCTGCTGATGTGTATAAACACCCACCCATTGCCTGGTGTTAAATCCTTGTATTCAGTAATAGTTTGTCAGGTTAGCCCTGACAGAAATTGCTTATTACTTCTCTAAGTACAGAATTACGTACTGTAAAACTGAGACCTGGTGGGACATCCTGAGCAACAGAGGGCAGTAATTAGGACAGCATCTGTGCCTGCTTTAACTCAAGGGAAACTTTAATAAATAAATGAATAAATAAAAGGGGCATTTGGCTGGCACTCTTTTCCAGAGCGACTTAGAATCATTAGTTACAGGGACAGTCCCCCTGGAGCAACTTAGGGTTAAGTGTATTGCTCAAGAACACAATGGTAGAAAGTGGGGGTTTGAACCGGCAAATTTGTGGTTGTCCAGTTCACAGGCAAGTGTTTTACCCACTAGGCAAGTACCACCCAATTTACGGTTGAGAGTAACACAGTAAGAAAGGCCTGAGTTTGATTTCCAGCTGGCCTGGTCAAGGGTCCTTTCCCACAGTTTATAGACATGCATGTCAGGTGAACTGGGGCTGCTAATTTGCCCCCAGGTGTGACTGTGCACGTGTGTGTGTGTGTGTGTGTGTCTGTCCTGCCATAGACTGTCCACGGTTTTTCTCCACTTTTTGCCCTATGAGCACTGGAATAGGTTCCTCCCATGACCCTGGATAGGATAAGAGGCTTGGATACTGAATTAATGAATATTGCCTCCTCAGGCTTATTCTTGTTTCTCAAACTATTTTTTTGTTTCAGTTTATTAATTCTGCAGGGAAACAATTTATTCTTCTCTGCACTGCATCAGTCAGCAAGCAGAAGTTTCAGGAGTTTTCAGACCAGCTGTCCCATGCTGGTTTTACTATTGCACCCCCTAGCATCTTGATTTGTCACAGGCCTACCTGTTTACACAGAGCTTGAAGTGGTTTGGGACCTGTACTTTCACAGCGTGCTGTTGGACAGTTGAACAGTTTATAACCAAATCAAAAAGCAAGAAAAATGTTTAAGTGAACAGTTCAAAGTCATGATAGCCAGGTAACTTGTGAGGGATAATTTTGTGTCAAAACCTGACCAAATATTTCATTTGACAAGCAAGTTGTTAGCTACACATCTACCTGTCAACATATTACATTCCAACACGCTATGGTGCACAAACCCCAGCACGACATGGAACTACTGCTTGGGAGTTCTTGGTCTTGAATTCTTGCCAGTTCTGCAGATGGATAATATTTGGACAGATGGCTAAAAGAGTATGAAAATTCTGAAGCAGCATATAGCCCTCCTGAAGGACTATACTCAACTGGCCTTTTGTTTGGTGTCAAATAAATTCAGTATATCCGTGTGAGGTCTGTCTTCTCTCATGATACAGAGGCAATTTTTTTATTTCGACATGATTTTCCTGGGCAGCGTATGCAGTATTTTTCACTCTTTTTTTTTGGCATAACACCCAATGACCAGTCATCATCATCTCCAACCTGAACGTCCCAGCAGTGTGTCCCTGAGTTAAAACCCTCAGAACACAGAACACACAGACACTTATCAAATCTATCTTATCATCAGACAGGTGGAGGCTTGGATGTGCAGTGTTGGGGTCCAGAGTAACAGGGGCTAAGGTGAGAGAGAACAAAAAGAAACTATGTTTTATCATGTTTATTTATTTATTTGTTTGTTTGTTTGTTTGTTTAATTTTTGTGAAATACATTTCAAAAATGCAGACGTTTGAGTGACAGTGTGGTTTCCAGTAGTCTGATGGTCTGAAAAGGGGTTCTGATTAGTGAGGGTATTCAGAGCTGCTGTATGTATTCGTATTTACTTGCTTTTGTTCTCATCTGTTAATAACATGCTTACAACACAGAGTTCAGACTGCCAATCAGAAGTCAAGATTTGGGAAGAAGGGTGCTGACTGGCTTACTGATGTTGGTAAAACTGAAAAATGTGTAACTGAAATTTGGTTTAGAATGACAAAAAATGATTTAATAGTCAGTGTTATTGAAATATTTCTGTCCTTAAAAATCCTGATTTGTTGAAATGGCTCTTAATGTTCGGGTCTTTTGTTCCACACAGTGATTTCCCAAACCCAGATTAGGAACATTCTGTTCTTTATGATGCTTAAACTTCTCATTAGTCCAGAAGCTGACTGTGTCTGAGAGACCAACCCTGAGAGAAACACAACTTGCTTTACTGGAGGATCTCCTGCATCTTCTCCAACACTCTGAACTTCAGGTTGGAAATGTGTTTGGCAACACTGATCAGAGCTCCTGAAGTCTCCTCTGGATCCTTTGGTGTGTGATGAACTCGGAAAATATAAGATTGTTTGAAATATTTCACAAGTTTGTAGCCTTGAGTCAATAATTATTTTTGTTTCTGTCAAATAAATATTTCTGCTTATGTTTTCACTACATATACACACACTCCTAGTTCATATTAGTTTAATTATTCCCATTCACAGTAAATGAAATATTTTTAAATATAACTATTTACATTAAATAGTTTTCACATTAAATGTAATGCGTGGATGTTTCTCTGTAAACTTGAAGTTCTGAGAGGAAAAATGAGAGGAACATGTTTAAAAATGAATAGAATTTTCAGGTGTATTTCATGAGAAACTGGGGAAGAAATTAAAGTGTAACGTCCCAATAACAGTGATTAAACAAACACCTGGAAACGTACAGTGAAAGTGTTTCTTACTTGTAAGAACGGAATGTCCTCAGCTTTCATTTCTTTCTTTATGTTCCATACTGAGAGTAATAGAGATGATATTTCTTCTCTCATTTCCTCAATCTTCCTCCTTATCATCTGACTCTTTTCTCCTCTTCCTCCTTCAGTGCAGTGATCCTTGCTGCTTCTTCATCTCTTAGTAACTGGTGAAGCTTCTCAAACTCCTCCTTTATCTTCCTCTCTGTGTGCTGGACCTGCGTCTGGAATGGGAGACGATTAGGAGACCCAAACTCTAACAGATGTTCTACAAGGTTTTAACACCTACAGGATAGATGAAGATTCTTCAGGAACATGATTTTATCAACATGTTTCTCAGTTCAACATGATGTGTCACCTTAATGTGGGCTGCTATTTGGTCATAGTCTTGTTTAGCTTCCTCTAAGACTTTTAGGTTCTTCTGTAGAGGCCCCAAAGCAGTCTGGAGTTTATTCTGGAAATGAATAACAGTTTAGCAGAAGTTGTTCTTCACCACATTGTTTGTGTTTGTGTGTGTGTGTGTGTGTGTGTGTGTGTGTGTGTGTGTGTGAGCTGTGTTTATTCTCTTGAAATACTTTCATAGAATGTAACATATATACATCATCTCAGAGAGAGAAAATCTGCTCAGAGCAGAAATTTTCAAAGGTCAGTAAATAAAACAATAGAGTCTTATTATGACACCATCACGCTCAACGTATTATTCAGACAGATCTTCTGCCCTTTGCCCTATCACACCCACTGATAGACTTACATAACAGCTTTATCTGCTTCTCAACCTGAAAACATTTTATACCTTATGGCTACATGACCTTCTAGAGAAGATAATTCATACGAACCTTTAGATCTGTCACAGCTTCATCTATTGGACAGCAGTGGTGATTTTTATGTGTCTTCGAGAGATGACACACCAAACACACAGGCTGCTGATCATCCAAACAGAAGAGTTTGAGTTTCTCCTTGTGCAAACTGCAGAGCACCTCAGACCCTGATGAAGGTCTCAGACTCCTGCTTTCCAGGAAATACTCATGCACTTTCTTCAGAGCAAGGTTACATAGTGTTTTTTCTTTAGAGGATCTTCTTCTACAAACTGGACATGCTCGAGACCCCTTAGTCTTCCAGAACTGCTGCAGACAGGTTTTACACACACTGTGGCTACACGACAGTAGAACAGGATCCCTGAAGATGTCACAGCACACAGGACATGAAAAATCTTCTTCTGAAAGAGGGTCTCTGGCAGACATTTAACAGCTGAGGATCAGCAACCGAAGCAGAGAATGCAGGAAGAATAAAGATCAGAGTGACAGAATGAGATTCTCTTCCTCCAGCAGGTAGAGGGGTACGGAGGAGGAGGTGCTTTGATAAAGGAAGAATAGGTATGATGCACTGTGTGATTTCTCACTAGATGGTGTTAGTTTGATTTCTGTATAAAGTTACACAGACTTTCAGAATGTCTTTATTGAGATCAAAAGAATCCTATGGGTCAGAAAGACACTTATTAGAAACATGAGTTTAGCAACATGTTTCTCAATTCTACATGATGTTGCACCTTAATGTGGGCTGCTGTTTAGTCATAGTCTTATTTAGCTTCTTCTAAGATTTTCATTTTTTTCTGCAGAGGTTCCAGAACAGTCTGGACTTTCTAAATGAATAATTACAGGTTGCCTGTTTGTCCCAAATTTTGTGAGGTCTAGGGCCGATGCACCCTCCAGTGACCAGTGACAGGAAGTATAACCTCTCTGTTAGCCGCAAGTTCTCTATAGAAATGTGGTTGATTGCTTTCCACAGAAACAAGTGTTCGTTTTGCTAGGTGATAATGTGCACAGCATACCAAGTCATTCTGATTTGTGCAGAACAGAGACTGACAAACATATTCAGATTCATCCCAAGACAAATCCAGCCCCCAGTTCTTCACTGCCACCTGGTTGCACCACAGAGATTAGCAGTGTGGTTCCTCCTCTCAGTTTTCTTGAGTTCAGGACCATCCCCTTGAGTTCCTCTCACTGGCGTATTTAGCAAAAAGAAGGGGTGACTCTCCCTCCACTTCATCCATATGACTGCACTATTTAACTTCTTCTATGTACCATGACCTTCCCCAGAATCACCTCTATTCACTGTCAGCCACTGAGTGTCAAGACATGGAAGAGTATGTCAGAGGAACACTCACTTTAGGGCAATTCTGGCCATTCACCTTGTCGATGGGGGCAGCTTTATTTCTTGTGGGGACAGGATTACTGTAAAGAACCGGTAAAAAACCTGTGGCCTGTGATGAACATCACATTTGAACAGATCCAGCAGGCAGCAGTTTTCGCTGGACCTCTGCACTATGTAGAACCTGATGTCTTGTGAGGTGTGATGTTGGGGAAAAGGGCAGAAGATCTGTCTGAATTATACACTGAGCATGATGGTGTCATAAAAAGACTATTGATTTATTTACTGATCTTTACTCATCTCTCTCTGAGATGATGTTTATATGTTACATTATATGAAAGTATTTTCAAGAGAATAAACACACACACAAACACAAATAATGTGGTGAAGAACAACTTCTGCTAAACTGTTGTTCATTTCCAGAATAAACTCCGGACTGCTTTGGAGCCTCTACAGAAGAACCAAAAAGCTAAACAAGACTATGAGCAAACAGCAGTCCACATTAAGGTGAAACATCATTTTGAACTGAGAAATATGTTGATAAAAACATGTTTCTGAAGAGTCTCCACTTATCCTGTAGGTGGTAAAAGCTCGTAGACATGCATCACCTTTTGATTGTATGAATGAATACCCACTGCTAATGTTCCTTAACTAGGGGAGGGAAGTGGAGGTGCCATCAGCAAAGAGTAATGTCAGTGGAGGTCTGCAGGAGGAGAGACAAGTCTGCTCAGTTGAAGGCAGACTAACAGCAGCAAACAGCAGCCAACAAACACAGGGACTTTGGCCTCCCTTTCATGTGAGACAGTGGCCCTTCCTCTCAATGTGGAATCGTGAAAGATGGCCCTGTGCTTTACTGGGCCATTTAAAAACATTAGACAATTTAACTGGGTTCCTTGCATGCTCCAGTTCCCCTGGCCCATGAGCTCCACCAGTGATGGTTAGACCAAAAATTATGAGATGGGATTTACTGGTCTATCCAGATTCCCTAGATGTTTATACTGCAGGCCCTGGAAAGTTAGGTGTTTGTTTTAGAGTGTAAATACAATACAATATATATTTTCTATCTCTATTAGGTCAGTAAATAAACATGATTTGATTATTTCATGATTCACACATATTTGTGAACAGAGCCACACCCATGATGAGACATAAACTAGTAAAACAGAAAAATAAACCAGTAGAATACGTTTCCTTCATTCCAGTCAGCCACAGCCTCATCTATTAGATAGCAGTTTTGATTTCAAGGGAGAAAGTTAAAAAAAAAAAAGGTCACCAGTTTCTAGGGCAGTGGAGGGGGTGTAGATGGAGTCTATTCATTTACACCCTAAATCAGTCATTTCAGTTAATTTCAGTAAACAGCATTCATGTCTGCTGGGCATAAAAACTATGAGGAAAACTAGATTTTTCTATTGAAAAATTCTACGGCTCTATTTATTACTTAGGACTAAACCAGAATGAATTGCTTTGCACAGGCTTTTCTGCAGCAAGAGGACAAATAAATTTAGGGTGTAAACTGAAATTACTGATTTAGGGTGTAAACGGATTGTATATACCAACAGTACAAACTGCCTGTAAACAGGGAACATGTGCATCTACAGTGCTGTTCAATAGTCTTAAGTATTGAAGATTGTAACTATTTCAAAATGTGGTTTTGCCCGTGTCAGAACACAATAACATCACACATGCAAACAAACATAAAATAAGCATTGTTAAACTTTATTTTTAAAAAAACCCTTTTGAAATGTTAGTTCTAAAAATACAGTTGGAAGAACTTCTCTCTGCGCTCCAGCCATTACACGGATATATATAACTGTGTATATTTTGTTTCCTCAAGGAAATAAGACATTATTAGGCTAAATACAATGACTAAAAATGTATGTGTTACATCTAGATCACAGAAATGTAAATAAAAATAAAAACAAAAACATTAACAAATTTGAACTTTGAAAAGCTAAATGAAGCAGATCACCAGACAGGTGTAGGTCTGGGGTAACAGGGGCTGAGGAGAGAGAACAAAATGAAACTCAAATTTGAAACTAATCTGTTAAATAGCACCACAAGTTTGTAGTTTAGGTCATTTATTAATCCTAGCTGTGTTGCATCACCCAATTTAATTCAATTCAGTTTATTTATATAGCGCTATTTACAACCAGTGTTGTCACAAAGCAGGTTTACAGAATCCAGGTCTGAGCCCCTGGTGAGTCAAGAGTGACAGAGGAGAGGACAAAACTCCTTAAATCTGGAAGAAGAAACCTCAGAAGGAACTGAGACTCAAAAGGGGAACCCATCCTCCTCTGGTCAACCCAGAGAGTGAAAAAGAAAGTCTCTTTGGAGATAAATAACAATAGAAGGCCTTTGTGTACAGACTTAATCACAGCTGAACAGATTGGCCACCTACGGCTAACAGAGTAGGTACAGTTAAGAGTAGGTAGAGGTACAGTAAAGCACCCCAGCTCTGGAATAGCCTTCCAAATAACGTTCAAGACTCAGACACACTTTTAGTTTTTAAGTCTACGCTGAAAACCTACTTGCTTAGTCAGGCCTTCCGTAACTAATTTTTCCTGTGGTGGGCACAGAGAATTCAAGTAAACTGGGATACTGGTGCTGTCACCCCACCACTCCTCACGTTCACTCAGGTTTGTGGAATGGGGGGTGCCAGTGTCTCCCTAAAGAAATCACACAAAAGCCTTAATATTTCCATGGAAATAACCACAAAAACTGTTAATGCTTGTATTGCTTCCAAAAGAACAAAGACAAAATCCCCACAAAGTGTGATTAAGATATTCTATTGATGTGCTGAATTTTAACAAGAAAACTGAAAAATGACATGGCCAAAATTATTAGCCCCCCTGTGTTTTTTTTCTCTTTCAAGACAAACCTGACCATTCAATTAGCTTTAAAACCACACCCGAACATTCAGTTAACTTTCACACCACACCTGAGTAATCAATCAACAATGACCTTTACATAAGGAACTCTGGTTAACAATGCCAGTGGCACTTGAACACTTGGACTACTCTGACACTTTTGGTAAGAAGCAATTTCATCATGCCAAAAAAAAAAAAATGAAATTAGTCTGGACCTCAGAAAGAGGATAGTAGATGCTCATCGTGAGGGTGAAGACTACACTGCCATTTGCAAACGTTTCACAGTGTCTAGAACAGCTGTACGATGCATCATTGCAAAGCACCAGGAGACAAAATCTGTTGCAAACAAACCT
>JBBPCZ010036173.1:0-13545 GCA_037974445.1 Brycinus macrolepidotus
TGGCATATTGTCTTTAAATTATTTGCATTGTCCAA
This sequence comes from Brycinus macrolepidotus, assembly GCA_037974445.1. Lineage (NCBI taxonomy): Eukaryota > Metazoa > Chordata > Actinopteri > Characiformes > Alestidae > Brycinus > Brycinus macrolepidotus. The sequence continues at coordinate 36 of JBBPCZ010036173.1, forward strand.
TTTTATCCTGTTTTTTAATGCTTGTTTATTTTCTGCTTTTTGATCTTTATTATTGTTTATCTGCTTGCACTTCTTGTAGGGTGTCCTTGGGTGCTAGAAAGGCGCCTATAAATAAAATGTATTATTATTATTATTTGTATGAGGGAAACACACGAGACGCCGTGTGCAGTGCATGCACCCCTTCCCTGAAAAAAATACGCTATAGGTATCACCCCGCCCACATGCCCCCCTCCGTTCCAGTCCCCCCCCACTTTAAAAATGCTTCTGACGCCCCTGTTATGCAGGGTATTAAACCGAGACCGAGTTTCTATGTTCCAAAGCCCGTCAATGAATTTATTTCTGAGACCAAACAGGAGAGTAGTGCAATAACCAAAGCCTTAAGATGAATTAAGAACTAATACGCCTAAAGTTAAAGAAGTTAAGCCTTGTTCAATAACAGCTCTAAACATTTTCAACTAACTTCTAATTTGACTTTGGTTAACTTTGAATCGAAATTACCAACAATTGTGGGTACTGATTTTTCCTACTTTACAGAGACCCAAATGTGAACAGCTGTTTGACAGTCCAGCATTCAATAGCTGCCGGAGCCTGCTGTCTGTTAAGGCATTTGTGGAAGCGTGCGTTAGAGACCTGTGCCACTGTAACAGCAGCCAGGCCACGTGCCTGTGTGACACAATATCTGAGTTCTCACGCCAGTGTGCGCATGCAGGGGGCCGGCCACAGAATTGGAGGAATGACAAGTTGTGTGGTATGTAATTCTAATAATTGTCTTGTGTCTTCCGTAAAGCTTTGAAACCTGAGATTACAATAGAAAATAATTTGTCTAAGAAGACTAATGATTCCTGTGGAATAATTTGTGACAGAAGAATTGTCTTGTACACGTGCCCCTCTTTATGTTTTTACCAGTTACCCCATGCGTCATTTAAATACTCTGCTGTCGTGCTGAAAAAACATTGGCCTGGCCCTTTTTTTCTCCATGTTTTGTTCTGTATAGGCAAAGAGTGTCCATTTAACCTGGTACACAATGAATGTGGGAATCCATGCCAAGACACCTGTTCCAACCAAGAGGGAAGTCAGGTCTGTAGTGAACACTGCACCGATGGCTGTTTCTGCCCACCAGGTAATCCTGAACTCACAAACTCCAGTAATAAACACACTCAGTAGACCCACCTGTAGAGGTTGACATTAGCTCACAGGACTTTGTATCTGCATAATATCATGTAAATATGTATCTATAAAATGTGTTTGAATAAAGAAAATTACACATATTGCACATTTTTGTCAATGCAAAGTATTGTCGTATTTAATAATATGTGTTCAGGATGAATGATGAGAGTGAACTGACACCACAACAATAATAGTTCACAGTTTTGCAAACATACAGAGACTTTTATGTCATTTCCACATTTTTAGAAAATCCCAAAAAAAAAATTTAAGAAGTGCCAGTATTAAAATAATTATCAATTATCAATGAAAAAAAAATAATTAAAAGTGACACACTGAAATGAAAATAAGAACACAGTGAACTGTTTTGTTAAATTTCCCTTTTATTTATGCTACTAGATGAATGTAATACATGCTGAAAAATACTAGGTAATGACTACAATGAACATTGGTATGAGCAGTGATTACAGGTCACTTCTCAAATATCCCATGTAGAAACCATTAAATAATTCCATGCAACCAACATTTTCACTGTTGATCTGCTACCACTGAAACTATTTGAACATTTTTAAGCTGACTTAATTAGGGAAGTTTGTTTTTAATTTCTATTTCTATGTGAGTAGTCAGCAGAAATAACTAACTGTCTAACACTCTTATCAACTTGTTTTAGCAAGAGCTTTTTTAATGAAAGTTCTGGACTAGATTTGCATTTTTTTCCTTTTCATGCAGTCTTCTAGCAATGCAGTGATTTGGGCAATTCTCAGTTATATTTCTTACCATATAGGAACTGTGTATAATGACATTGAGGACAATGGCTGTGTCCCAGTTGAGCAATGTCCCTGCATCCACAACAAAGAAATATACAAGCCAGGAGACTCATACAATAAAACCTGTCAAACATGGTAAGTAAATAATTAATGTTCTCACACCCACCCGATTTCTTCTGTTTTTTTTGCATGTTTGTCATATTTAATTGTTTCAGATCTTCAAACCAAATTTAATGTAAGAAAAAAAAACAATCGGAGGAAACACAAAATGCAGTTTTTAAAATATCATTTCATTTATTAAAGGAAAAAGGTATCTAACACCAGCTTGCCCTGTGTGACCAAGTCATTTTTGTTTGAGTAATTAGTCAATCAACCAATTAACCAAATATCATTGATCACTGGAATCAGTTAGACACATCCAGGCTTGATTACTGCTGACTCTTGAATCGTAACATTTTTAAACTGTAAAATTGGCGTGGTCTAGTCAAAGTCCTGATGTGACTCCCATTAAAAGTCTTTGTCTTCTTAAAGTAGAAGTTCAGGCCCACCATTGTTACTGAATTAAATCAATTTTGGAAAGAAGAACTGAAGACCAGTCTTTTACAGCACTTTAGTTATAGAAAGAGTACATACATCAGTAAATGCATCAGTAGAATTGTTTAATCACTGTATTTTTAGAGAAGAGCAGGTTGACGAGCAGAAGTAGCCACTCTTTATGTTGATATTAAAGGGTTAAATAAGTGTATGTCTTTACAGCCCCAACTCTGTTGTGTGTTAGTGTGTGTTTTGAAGGGCGATGGAATTGTGTGGCCCTGGACTGTCCTAGCACTTGCTCTGTACAGGGAGGGTCTCATATCACCACATATGACGGCAGCGCTTACACCTTTCATGGAAGCTGCTACTATGTCCTTTCCAAGGTGACTAAATTAGTGTAAAACTAAGGAGATAATTTCAATTATTGAGAATTTGACTGGCATGTCATAACACTAAAACACTAAAGCCTCTGTAATGTCATTATTTATGCCGGATAATCTGAAGACACGGGTAAGTGGGTTGTCATACAAGTAGCAGTCACAGTAAATGTTTGACATAAATGCTTTTCTTTTCAGCACATTACAGAGGATGTGACAGTGTTGGGGCATCTGGTACAGTGTGGTCAGAAAGATACTGAAACATGTCTAGCAGCTGTGAAGTTCATCATTGCAGAAACTAGCGTAAGCATTTCATAGATTCTAAAAGTTTAAGGTCCCTTGGAATCTTGCCAGTTAAAATATACACTAATTTTTGGATGAAATTTTCTGGCCTTTTTTTTTTCAAAAGCTTGGTTTCTTGTTTTTATTGTTTGTGTTCTTACTGTCTAAGTGGCTCATTTTTATTCACTAATCAGGAGACAAAAGTCATTGTGTTCATTGTAGGTTGTCACTGCAGTAAAAACTGTTATGGTTATTATCCATTTAGTGTTATCAGACAGAAATACTTCCAAATACTCCAGACAAAACATAGAACAATCCTAATGGTTTCTGTCCTCTGAACAGATTACTTTCTCATCCAGTGGCTCTGTACTTGTGAATGAGATTGCCACCAAGCTTCCAATTTTTAATGGTGAGTGTTTATAAATGCGTTCCATTTTTAAATCACAATAAAATTTGTGTTGTTAGTGCATAGAGCGTAAAAACGTACAACAGCTCTGGTGTTTAAAGTTCTGCTCTATTATTTTTGTCTCAGATAAAGTGACAGTCTTCAGGCCTTCTACGTTCTACATCATCGCCTACACTCCAGGATATCGGCTGGTGATCCAGACGGTTCCAGTCATGCAACTGTATATTGTGGCCAGCTCTAAAAAGAAGGGATCCCTAAGCGGTCTGTCTTTATATATTTACTTTTCTATCATTATGAACATCTGTAATTTTCACACGAGATGTATAATAATATACATCTTTGCCTTTAGGTCTGTGTGGGAACTTTAATGATGACCAGGGAGATGATTTTAAAACAAAATTAGGACTGAAAGAGGGCACAGGTGTAACTTTTGCCAACACATGGAAGGCTATGTCTAATTGCCTTGATGTCAGCAACAGTCAGCAAACCCCCTGTAGTATGAGTGTGGAAAAAGGTACAGGCTTTGACCTTCACATTTTAATGCTCTGGTATGAATATAGAAGACGCACTTTTAAAGCAGTGACTTCTACGTAATATGGAATCTACATGAAACTAATTCTGAAGTTTTAAATGTGCCTTTTAAGAGAGATATGCCAAGGAGTGGTGTACCATGCTTACTGATCCTGCTGGGGTCTTTTCACCCTGTCATGTTGAAGTCAACCCAAATAACTACAAAGATGTAAGTTGTTGTTTTTTTTACATCATATAAGCAGAGGTGTGACTAAATCCAGGATACTAAGCTATAAGCTAAAACATATTTTTATAGCCTCAGACCTCTTAGATTAAATATATGGTAAAAATACTATTTGATTTCATAGCAATACTATTACTTATATAGTAGTATTATTGATGGAGCCTGTTTACAATATACTAGGCTGTACTGATCATATTAGACTTCATTAGAAACAGTTTACTCTCTCCTTCAGTGATGCTCATGAACACTGTTTGAGGCTAATAGTGTTAACAATGTGGAGAATCTTCAGTTTCCTAAATGTGTGTTTGTTTGTGTGCCAGTGAGTTACCTCCCAGATCAATGAGGTGCTTTGCATCTAAAAACAAAAACAACCTTGTAATAATTTTTGTAATTACTATAAACACCTTCATAATGTCTTTTTTTTGTATTATTTATTTGTACAGATTTAAAAACTAGGTCGCTGTGTTCGCATAACCACACAAAATAGGTCATGAACTCAACCCCTATTGCTTGTAGAGTCTAGTCATGCCCCAGCACATGAGTACATTACATGTACATGTGATATTAGAGGAATATTAATAATGAACTTACTTTGTTACTCTTTTTCCTTTTATTATTTTTTTTTGTAGAAATGCATTTACGATACGTGTAACTGTGCCAAAAGTGAGGAGTGCATGTGTGCAGCTATCTCCTCCTACGTATATGCATGTGCTGCCAAAGGTGTACTGCTTCAAGGCTGGAGAAATGCTACCTGTGGTGAGATTCCAGTTTGACTATTTAATTAAAAAATCAGACAATGCCCCTTAGAACCTTATAGGATTCACACATCCTGCTATGAAAAGTAATTGGATATCTAATAATAGAAGTGTACGCTGGTAAAAAGCAGAGATTAAACTGAATGACCAAAATATCAAAATAAGCTGGAAGGTAAAAACAAATTTAATTTAATGAGCCATAAGTTTACCTTTAAAATTTTAAATTGTGGATATAGAGGTTTACAAAGTGCATGTGCTAGCTCTTTTTATTACAGTCCAGTTGATAAATAGGACTTAAGGAGCAGACAGAAATGGAAAGTATGGGGAAAGATAAGAGAACTAAGAAACAGACAGTAAGAACGGACAACAAGTGAAATGAACTAACAAAACATCTAGGCAAGGAATAAAAGGAAGAAAAGGAATAGGGGACACAGAGTAAGTGGGTCACACTACAATAAATAAAAACTGTAATTAGCGTACATGGTTTTATACAATACACAGGCAAACAGGGGGTGGATTGTGGGGGGGGGGGGTTACAGGGCACAGGAGGTGAGGCTAAGGCAGTCAGAGAAACTGTGAGTAAACAGTGACAGCAATCATAGATCATACACCTAACTATAAATCAGTTTAACTGTCAAGATATGTTAAACTATTAGAGCCATTTGCATTTTCCAGGGTGATAGATCTCCAGAACCAGATCTGCACATCACTGACCACCCTGGTCACAAAATGTTAAAACTCTATTAAACAAATAAAAAATGAATATATACAGTATCAAAGCATATGCTATAGAGAACACTGCTGTCTGTTTAACTGAACAGCATTTAAGGTATTTTATTTAACTGCCTCTTTAACCAGGCTTACCAGCCTCGTGAAATGAAATTTGTTCCATTTTCAGCAGTATTTTGCCTTTACTCAGAACTGTAATTTGAAGAGCTGAAGAATTTCTCCTACTATGAGCATATTTGTCTCGCGTTATGCAGGTAGATTCTCCACAGACTGTCCAGGAAACATGGAGTACTTCTACAGCCTGAGCAGCTGTGGGACCACCTGCCGCTCTCTAAGTGGAAATGACGCCAGCTGTGCGGTGACTCACACACCTTTAGATGGTTGTGGCTGTGCCAAGGGCACCTACCTCAATGACAAGGGTGAATGTGTGCCTGCCTCCAGCTGCCCCTGTTACTTCAACAATCAGGTTGTGGCCCCCTCCCAGGTCATCAGCAAGGATGGGGCTACATGGTACATTTATGAATTTAAGCACTCACTCTCCCTGTGACTCTCCCTCTCTCTCTCCAATTCCATGTTGAGACCTGTCTATCAGGCTGTCATGTTTAACATGTTGTGATTTTGTTGTGATCAAAAGATTTTGTTGTTAACCTCAACTGGTTAATTTTGATCAAAATATATATATCAAGCCTTTCATTAATTCAGTCACATATATTAGAGCAGGTAAAGCTCAATTAATAAATTCCAGAAGGACACATGTACGTGTAAAATGCAATCTCTGTGTAAATAAACATACATCACATTAACTTTTAGAATGGCTTTTTTATTTACGTTATTTTGTTTTAACACAGCACGTGCACTCATGGCAAGCTACACTGCAGCGGGCAGGAGCAAGTTCCAAGTGAGCCTTTCTTTCCTGGTTTCTCAGTGTTGATGTATCAGTTGTGTGTTTTCACACTGACAGAGCTTTTGAGCTGTGTATTTATTTTTGTTGTTTTAGCCTGCAAAGCTCCTATGGTCTTTTTCAACTGCTCGAACGCTGGACACAACGCCAAAGGGACAGAATGCCAGAAAAGCTGCCAGAAGCTGGAATCAGAGCAGTGTGTAAGTGAATCAGCGAACAGGGGAGGATGGATGTGTAGATGGATAGACAGATTCGTCATTTATCATGACAACTCTAGTCTCATTCTCATGTTTTTATTTCATAGCTTTGTGCCCATTCCACATGTCATATTACACACTTTCTGTATCAGTGCTTTAAAGTGTGTGCTCTTTTGTATGCAAAACTGGTGTTTAGGTGATTGATGAACCAAAAACACAACAGTAAAACAGAAAATGTTACAACACATAACAAATACAAGAATAAATCAAAAACATGACAGCAAATTCAGACTTATAGCAGGAAAATAAAAGACACCACAGCAAGTGTGTAATCAAAACTGCAAAAAGGTGACTGCAAAATCATAAACACATCAGCAAATGCATCATTCACCTTGATTCTGTACATCATGGAATTCCATGAAAAGAAGCAAAAGTATCAGTTTAGTTTATACAATCATGCAAAAATTCAAAGTTGTCCTTCAATTAATTTTTTAGTTACGGAGTTTTAAAGTTTGCCATTTTAACATCTAAATTGCTTGGATATTGAGTTAAACAGCTTATGGAATGATCAAACTGAGCAGAAATATTAACTGAGTATCAGTTCAGTATCCTTTTTCATACTCGCATATTGTGCAATTTTAATCCTGAAAATGCATTTGTTTAGGCAGTTTTCAAAACATTCGTAAAAACAAAGTTTTATGGAACCCTCCCACAGTTGTAGTAAATTTGTGAATTTACTTCATTGTACAGTGGGTTAAAGTGGCTTCACAATTGACTTAAAATCATCTAATTCTCTTTCTTATTTCAAACCTTTCCAAAAGCATAAGCATAAGTTATTAACTTTAACAAGTAAAACAACTAAAATTTATGCTTTGATTTCCTCAGGCTTAGGTTTTTTGTGTGTTTGACTAAGATTCCCAATATAAAACGTACTAAAACTGTTAAAAGAATACTGTTGTAGAAAGTCTGTTCTCTAGTTTTGAGGGGTAACATGTTCTTGTATTTCTTGTTATTGGGGGATTTCTTATGGACACAGTACCTGTCAATGCCTGTGCAAGAGATTCTGTGTATAATAAATCGCACCAAAAACAAGAAATTCAAGAAAGTATTACCTTTCAAAGAGTGATGTAGCATTCAGTGTTTGGCCGAGGGCCAAGCAACCCTCTCTCCTCTTTTGAAATCATAACCCCATCAAAAACCCAACTCCCCCTCATAGCTCTGAATGTTTCAAGATCCTAATAATGCCTCTGTACTGCACCAGTGTTAGATTTATTTGTATTTGTAATTGTATTTATTAGCCTAAAGATCACTGACTAGGCTAGCAGTTTGGTTCACAGAGGTGCTCGGTGCTTATATGATGTATTAATGTAATGCATGATGGGACTGTAAATAATAAATCTTTTGAAACTATCCCTGTATGGTGTTCACCACAGGTGAGCATACAGTGTATATCAGGGTGTGTGTGTCCGGATAATCTACTGGATGATGGACAGGGAGGGTGTGTGAAAGAAGAGTCATGTCCATGTGTTCATAATGGAATCTTCTACGAGCCTGGAAAAACTGTCAAAGAAGACTGCAATAATTGGTGTGTGAAGCTAATTAGAGAGAGCTGCTGTTCAACATTACTAATATATTATAAATGAATGTAGGTCATATTATATGTTGTGCTACAATCTCTCACTAACATATACTGTTTGTGTTTTGGGCAGCACTTGCAGAAGCAGAACATGGGACTGTACACATAATAAGTGTCCTGGCACTTGTTCTATCTATGGGGATGGTCATTACAAAACTTTTGATGGCAGAAGATACTCTTTCAGTGGCGACTGTGAATACGTGCTGGCCCAGGTGGGTCATCATCATTTAAGACACTTCATTATTAGTTAATCACTTAAAACTAGAGAATGATTTTAAAACTAAATGCTTCAAAATACCTTCATTGGGGCAAACACATCAATAAAGTATTCATGTGTTTGGAAAAAATCAAACAATTTAACCTGAACAAACAAAACATAAATCTTATTTTTTTTTACTCACCTCAGCTCAGACTGCTGCTTATCCTGCAGCATAGCCAGATAGTTGTAGGGAATAAGCTGGCAGAATTGAACTAATATTGTGGTATTGACTTGACTTAATGAATCTTTGTTTCATAACTGGAATGATGCAGTATACTGGACCGGATACATTTCATAACGTGTGCCATGCCAAAATACCAAACCTGACATTGTCTGCTCTTCGTAGGATTACTGCAACAGCTTCAGTGGTTCGTTCCGTATCATCTCTGAGAATATTCCCTGTGGCACAACCGGGACCACCTGTTCCAAATCTGTTAAAATATTTTTAGGGGTGAGGTTATTGTGCAGTTGCCTTTCAGATAACAATAATGTTGAACTTTGACATATTGTTAAACTTTGTCTTTTTTTTCCTCTATTAAAATCTCTACAGAACAAGGAATTGCGACTGTCAGAAGAGAATTTTCAAGTTTTCAGTCATTTCAATGACACAGAGGTCCCCTACAAAAACTACAGTGTAGGGATTTACTATGTCATTGAGGCCAGTAATGGTCTGGTTGTGTTCTGGGATAAGAAAACAAGTCTAAAGATCAGACTCGATCCCTCGTTTAAGGTAAGTCAGAACACTATTACCAGTTCACGACTGTATTCCTGCATTCATTTATGGATTTATACATTCATTTAGTTTCTTTTTCAGTTTCTTTTATAATTACTCTGCTTCATGCTGTTATTCATATTCACCTACTCTATCACACTCTTTTCCCTGTAGCATGAAGTATGTGGACTGTGTGGTAACTATGATGGTAATGGGAAGAATGACTTTGTGACTCGTAGTGGGGAGGAGGTGGTGGAGCCTCTTGAATTTGGAAACAGTTGGAGTGCTTCTTCTAAATGCCCCAAGGCCAGTTCTGTCAATAGCCCCTGCGAACTGAGGCCACACCGCCAGGCCTGGGCCATCAAACAATGCAGCATTATCAAGAGTGATATATTTAGCCAGTGCCATTCCTTAGTGAGTAACTTTTAATATCAATATTAACCATTTAATGTTAATATTTAAGTTAGTAAGGTATGTGACCACAGAGAAATGACAAAATATACAAAACTGTGATGTACTCTGTATGACATGGGCAAGAGTATAAAGGCATTTCACACATTCTGTACAGTGGAGATCATGTTTCCAAACATGTTCCCATATACCAGATATTTGTAAATTTGCCCTATTTCTAGTTTAATAAAATACAAAGCTTCTGACCTCATATTCGGTGAGTCGTTATTCTTTTACTTTTCTTTTTCAGGTGGACCCAGCTCAGTATTATGATATATGTGTACAAGACACATGTGCATGTGACAGTGGAGGAGATTGTGAGTGTTTCTGCACTGCTGTAGCAGCGTATGCTGCAGCATGCAGCGAGAAAGAAGCCTGCATATTGTGGAGAAGTCCAACCATCTGCCGTGAGTCTAAATAAAGTTAATAATAGCATCTCTCCTAAAGGGTGAATTTTACTGTTAACTCACAAATATTGTTATGCATGGTTAGCTATAAGTGGGGTGCTTGTAGTACAGTGCTATTACTGGTTGATTTTTAATTATATCTAGATTAGCTAAATGAATGACAGGTATACTTATTTGTGTACGCTTTATTTTGCTGGATGAAAAATGTAAAATTTGGAAATTTAACTTACTAAACCGTGGAATGTAAAGCTAGTCCAATTGCCTGACTTAATAAACAACTGACCGACTTGAACTGTACCTGCAGCTTTGTTTTGTGACTACTATAACGCACCTGATGGCTGTGAGTGGCACTATAAACCCTGTGGGAAATGCGTGAAAACGTGCAACAATCCCTCAGGGAACTGCTACAATCAAACTCTAGTAGAGGGTAAGTGGAAGGAGTTTCCTGGTTAATGCCAGGAATAAATCTCCTGCACATTTTAAATGATTTCTGTCTTTTACAAAATCACAGTTTAACCTTATAGTTCAGGGTTACCCAGCTCCAGCCCTATAGGGTTTGGGGATTTCCCTGTACGGACACAACCGTTTCTGGTTTGGTTGGTGCACTAAAGCCCTGAAATTATCTTCAGGAAGCACTGGGTATGTGCTTTATGGCTTTTCAGATCCCTTATTGAAGGTTTAAATATGAAACAACAAAAATACTTTTAATTACTGCTTTAAAGATCTCAGTTTCTAGAACCAGTCCATCACAGACAAACACACTCATACACACATTCACATCTAGGGTAATTTAGCATCTCCAATACACCTGACATGTATGTCTTTGGACTGTGGGAGGAAATTGGAGCTGTTTCTAAAACCTGGATTTGAAACTGGACAGTCTGTTTCAGCTTACCAGAATAAAGACCTGAATGCTCCTTTCTCTTGCACTCCAAACCATAGCTCTCACATTGCCAGGGTTGTGAACTCCTGCTGAAGAGCCAGTTAAGACAGTTGTGCCACTTTGAAACCACAAAATGACATGATATTTCTATTTCCAAGAAGAAATCTTTATTAATGTGTTGCTGAGTTGTGGATGTGCTTTAGGGCTCAGTGTAACTTATTGTGAGCAATTAACTGAACAAAACTTCGGTGCTTGGGTGAACACAGCAGGCGGCCACTTTAGACAACAGGATGTGTTTTCTCAAACCACATCAGTAGAAGTAGTGCTGATCTTGAATTAGTGACAATAAACATAAAAAAATCTGATCCATGATCAGCCCTCTCCAGCCCTGGTACAGTCTGAAACATCTGCCTCGAGTAGGGAAGTTTTGTTTTTATAGCTCAATGTCAACTGGTGTCCTGAACCACATTAATAAGTCTATGCCACCTTTATGAAGTGCTAAATGCAGTTTAAGCAAAAGACTTTAAACTTCTGCTGGCTGAGATGTGCTGGTGAGGTGAAGTTTTTTGATCATGTACTTGATGTACATGGTATAGAGGAAACACACTGATGGAAGTTCACATCTAATTATTTTTGGTGCCTTGCCCAACAGTCTGTTTCAGCTTTCCAGAATGAGAAGCAGAGTATTCTAAAATGATGACAGAGTAGAACTGTCGCAAGGCTTTCTTTACCATATTCTTCTTTTGCTGGCTAAGAAAATAGTCTCTGTTATTTCAGAAACTTGACAAAGCTGTTTGGCTGTTTGTGAAGAGACTGAAAAGAGGCATAAGAAAACCTACTGAATAACAATGTTTGGGAAAATGTTTACTGTGTTAAATGCTGAACCAAAGTATAAGTGCATAGATTAGACTGAGACTACAGTACAAGCAGTAGACCTTCTGGAGCTACATTATGCTACTAGTGGTATAATTTACTGTACATACCTTAATAGCAGATTATTGAAAATGTCAGTTAAACTTATGACAGCAGCCTTTCACTCTTGATTTTTATCCTAGTCTTACTTAATTTCATTGAAGTAGTGTGGCAGGTGTACATGGAGTATGTGTTATCATTTGTTCATACTGTCATTTTTTTTGTTATTTATCTCAGGATGTTTTCCAAACTGCCCCTCAGACCGCCCGTACCTAGATGAGGAGACCATGAAATGTGTTTCAAAACCATATTGTGGTTGTAAAATGAATGATCATCACTACAAAATTGGAGAGGAAATTCCTACAAAAAATGACTGCACGAAATGGTATAACACAAAATTAAAACAATTTTATAAATATTAAATCTTTCAGTACTGAATTTGCACCTGCTATAAAAAGAATTAGGACATGAATATAGTTGCAAGCATCAGCCAGCATGTGGCCTTTAGTGAGATGTAGGCATAAATGTTCACATGTAATGTGTCATGTGTAGAGACACTTTTTATTAAACAATAACTATTCTTTGTGAAGCAATTGCACCTTGCAGGGTTTGTCGTGTTATGAAGAAACAGGTCAGTGAACTATTTTAATAACACATTTTACTTATTTTGCCATTACCAAAGAAGTAGTAATGTCTGCTTTGAGCTGACTCATTTATGTTTTAATTGCTGTCAACAACATGTTGCTTTAGGAAAAGTACTATACGACACAACAGATGGAAACGGAACTTGCATGAGTGCTGTATGTGGGCCCAATGGAACAATTACCAGAAACATGTCTCCATGCAGTACTACCACCACAACTACAACTACTACAGTTTCAACCACAATATTTACTTTTAGTAAGTAGTGCATTTAAAAAAATACATAATGTAAATTAAAAGATAAAAAATACATAATGTAAATTAAAAGATAAAAATGTTGATCAATTTTTGTTACCCTGACTTCAACAGCATCAACAGAAAGCCCTTCAACAACAGTGGTGACCACTACAACCACCACTCTAACCCCATCAACTCTGACGGAAAGTCCTCCGACAACAACCATAACAGCTACTACATTAACCACAACAACCACACCTGTTACACCTAGCAAAACAACTGCATTTTCTGTCATCACACATCCTGACACAACCACAACTCCTAAAATAACACCTCAAGTACTTAACACAACAACACAGTCTACAACAGTGACAGAACACCCCTCAACTACTCTTACGACAGCTGGATCAACAACATCAGGAACTTCAACAACATCAACAGAAACTCCTTCAACTACATCAGTAACCACTACAAGTCCATCAACTGTGACAGAAAGTACTAGTACA
>JBBPCZ010036213.1:0-13544 GCA_037974445.1 Brycinus macrolepidotus
TACATATATATATAGTGTTCACAAACTCTTTAGATCAGCAGTAGGTCTTGTGTGCTTTTGTTTACTGTGTTGTTTTATGTGTAGCATCTTGAGAGCTGACTGTAAATGACTGAAAAAGGCAAATAACGTTAAAGTACTATAACAAACTATAACACCATAACGTTAATGTACGAGTGCGCACTATAGATCACCATAAACATGTTTTCTGAACATAAAATCCAAACTACTTTTACTGCAAAATTTCTACATCAATCTAATAACTTACCAGTCCTATTTTTTTTATTAAATTAGGTCTTCCTGTAGCCTTTTAAAAGGAATGGAAGTTGCTGGGGGGGGGGGGGGTTCATTTTGTTTTAACTGGTCTAGGATGTTCTGTTGGAGTTGGAACACAAGAAATGTTAGTCCTGCTAAGTCCTCCGAGCTGATTAGATTTAAACACATGAAAGGTTTGAGTGCTGATGAGGAGACAAAATGTGTGGACTTTGGCATTATTTCCCAGCTACCACCAGCACAAATATTCCCACCAATATTTACATGTGATATTGCTTTTCTCTAAATAAACTGTTGTGTGTGTGTGTGGCTCTGTGTGTGTGTGTGTGTGTGTGTGTGTGTGTGTGTGTGTGTATGTGTGGCATATGCCCCTCTTGTTTTAGTGATGGCCTTGTTAAGTAAGGAAATCCGTACCTGTGGCAGGTTTATTGAGCTTGGCTCTGCTGGAGCACGGTTTTCATTAGACTGAGAGATGAAGGCAACTGCTTCTGATCAAATGGGGCCTTTGCCACACACGCCTATGCAATCTCATGAGAACACTCACACACACACACACACACACACACACACACACACACACACACACACACAGCTCAGATATACCGACAGCAGACAGAGGTGAAAACTAGGACCAGACAGATATGAACATTTATCATATGAACTGTTAAGGAGCCACTGTAAATGAGCTAAAACTGTGGAAAAAAAGTTAGCTGAAATAAAACCTCAAATCAGAAAAAGTTGTGACAGTATGGACAATGCAAAAAAAAAAATGCAGTTATTCTTAAATTTGCTTTGACTTTTATTTCATTGCAGACAGTATGAACCCAAGATATGTAATGTTGTGTCTGGTCAACATCAGTTCATTAATATACATTCATTCCTGTATTTCAAGCTTGCAACACAACCCAAAAAAACTTGGTGGCGCAAAGCATTTACGACTTTGTAATGTTGCCATTAGTTCACACAACATTTTGGCACAGAGGATAACAAGCGATGAAGAGTTTCAGGTGTTATTTTTCCCCATTCTTCCTGCAAACACGTCTTAAGGTGTGCAGCAGCATGGGGTCATCGTTGTGGCATTGGGTCCAGGTCAGGACTGCAGGCAGGCCAGTCCAGTACCCACACACACCACTTCTTCAGCCATGCTTTTGTAATGTGTGCGGAATGTGATTTTGCATTGTCTTGTTGAAAAATGCATGGATGTCTCTGGAAAAGATGTTGTCCTGAAGGCAGTATATGTTGCTCTAAAGTCTCAGTGTACTTTTCTGCATTAATGCTGTAAGGAAGTATAAATGACCTTTTCCAAGAGCACTGACACAACCCCATTCCATGACAGACCCTGGCTTTTGGACTTGAATAACAGTCTTGGTCTGGAGCACACAGCATCCTTTTCTTCCAAAAAAGATCTGAAATACTGATTCGTCTGACCACAAGACACGTTCTCACTTTGTTACGGTCCCTTCCAGATGCCTTTGAGCCCAGAGAAGTCGAAGTAATCTCTTGTCCACGTGGTTATATCAGTCATTGATGAATGAAAGTTCTTGATGCAGAGCCGTCTGAGGGATTGGAGATCACTGAAGTTGATCTCCAATCAACTTCAGCTTAGGTATGCGTCTGTGACCTTTATGCACTGAAATTCCTCCAGATTCCCCTGATTTGTTTAATGGTATTATGTACCGTATAGGGAGAAATATGCAAATCCCTTCCAGTCTTTCTTTGAGCAACATTGTTTTTAAACATTTCAATAATTTTTTCATGCATTTATTGATAAACTGGAGATCCTCTACTCCCATCTTTGCTTTTCAAAGAATCAGCCTTTCGTGGGTACTGCTTTTGTACCGGATCATGATTACAATCACCTGGTGAAATCACCTGTTTCAAATCATATAATTTGTTTTAGGTCATTACTAGCCATTAATTGCTGTGCCATCCCAGCCTTTTTTGGAATATGTTGCAGGCCTGAAATGCAGAAATGTGTGCATCTTGGGTTCATACTGTCCGCAATGAAATAAATGAAATCAGTTTTTCAGGGAGGTTTTTTTTTCTTCTGATTTTGGGGTTGTAATTAGATGCTCAGAAATTAAGCAAGCCACTAACAGTTTCAGTTTTCAGTTGTTAGATTTCTTGAACTCAAATAAACAGCTCTTTATAGTATTATATGTCTGAATGTGGTTTTGTTAAATAACACTAAAAAATATAGGAATGATTAAAACTGGTTTTGAAAAACGAAAGAAGCAAAAATGTTCAAAATATATATAGTGTTAAGATGGTCCTTGGCTCGATTCAGGGTCTTTTCTGTGTGAAGTTTGCATGTTCTCTGCATGTCTGCGTGTTTCCACCCGGTACTTTGGTTTCTTCCTATAGTCCAAAGACAAGGAGAATTGGAGATGCTAAATTGCCTCTAGGTGTGAGTGTGTGCGTGAGTGTGTTTGCCTGTGTGTCTGCCCTCTGATAGCCTGGCAATCTTACCAGGGCGTTTCACTGCCTTTCACCCTGCTGGCACCCCCTGCAATCCTGTTCAGGATAAGCAGCTCAGAAAATGGATGAATGAATGAATTAATAGCAGCAATAAATAGAATTTCATTTCAAATAATGTATAGATAAGATATTTTATTTAGTAATTATTATTTAGATGTGAAATTGGGGCAGCTGGTGGCCTGGTGGTTAGGGAGTTGCCCCTGCGCTCAGAAGGCCGTGCGTTTGAATCTCAGGACTGCTAGTGGCGCCACTGAGATTTCCTTGAGTAAGGTACAGTCCCCACACTCCCCATTGGTGGCAGCCCACTACTTCACTTAATGAATGGGTTAAATGCAGAGAAAGAATTTCACACTGTTCACACTGTGTGCTGTGCTGTGGTGTGTTCACACGTGACCACAAGGGGCCACTTTACTTTTCTTTACTTTTAAGTTAAACAACAAAATTTCATTTCACATTAGCTGGCTAAATCATAAGCCAGTTTCCAGTGAGTGTAGTCTTTCATTTCATTCCGTTTTTGCTGCTTGTTGCAAATGTCATGCATGCACAAACGCTTCCTGAGCTTTTCCATTCACATGTGTACAGAGAATCAAAATGAGCTATTGCCAGAAGAATTAAACCACTGACAATACCCAACTATCCAGGACTGAGAACTTGAGGTGGTGGCCAGTCAAATTTCTGTGAAGGTCGATGACATTTTAGATAGATTGGATATGCCACTGCAACCACACATAATACCTGGACAGCGGTGGTCCTGTCGTGGTGACTCCCCATTGATTGGCGAGGAAGAGTATAGGTTAATAAACTGTACTGCAATGGATGAATTGAACAGACCTTCAAAGGGCACCTATGAGACTTGTGGAGATGACAGAGTGACCAATTAGTGCAGGTACAAGATAGATTTCTTGACAAGAGATTAATTAAGAGAATCTCAAAAGTGTGTAAAGCACCATCGTGCCAGCAAGGGTGGGGGGTTTCTTTGAAGAGACTAAAAGTTTGGATTTTTTTTTTATCAGTGTATAATTCCATGTGTTATTTCATGGCTTTAATCTCTTTAATACACTAAAAAATATTTGTTGTTCATCAGACTTTTTAATAGTAAGTTAACAGCACAATAATATGGTTTTTACATTACGTTAACTTATTTGAAGTTTAACTAAAGGTTAATTAAGGTTCTTTTTATGTTAAAACACTGAAAAATTGTGTAGTGTATAATACTTAAATAATATATTGAAGGTATCTTTAAAAAATAGGGAAGATAGTTAAAAAAATAAAGAAAAGACCTACATGAGGTATATTCAAATGTTTGACTCACTACATGAAATATCATTGAATAGGCTTAAAATGTTGATAAATGTCACCATTTTTTTCAAATGCTTTGCATATTAAGTATACTGAACTATATCACTGAACCTCTGCCCTCACTAGAGGACGATAAGGTCAGCTGTCATTTGAGTACTCAGCTTAAATTAAGCTTACGTGCCATATAATCACTGGGAAGCTCCCCAAACGTCTGCTCCTACCATTGTGATAAAGAAATGAACTGATGTAGAAGTTAATAAACACAGGTTTGATATTCAGCTTCCCAGTAGTAATTTAGCTCTCAGTGCTTCCTTCTGCTTAAGTCAACAAAAACAACAAAAACACTTAAGCTGCCCTCAAGCTCTTGAAGATTTTCAAAATTTCCTCCAACTTTCAAGATACACCATCATCTTAAAACCATAAAATAAACCATAAAAAGGTTATTGTGGCATTACTGTTAGGAGGCAAATGGGATTTATTATCATTTCTTTTGATAATTTTTTTATAATTATTATTTTTTATATGTACCAATGAAATGAAATATTGTTACATTTTTTCAGTTTTGTCACAGTGCCCGTTCAAGGTACTGCAGTCATATATTTAGGTTAGTTAGGGTAGCTGATGTAGACTAGGAGCAGGAACAATGAAAAGATATTTCTCTGTTCTCAGTGTTACCTCAACATCATCGTGTTTTCTCCCATGTGTGTGTTTTAGACGCTGTGAGCGAATGAACTGCCCCAGTTTCCAGGAGTGTCAGGCCATGCCTCTGCGAATCACCTACTATCAGCTCAGCTTTCAGACCAACATCGTCATCCCGGCACAAATCTTCCGTATCGGCCCATCCCCGGCCTACTCGGGCGATAACATCATCATCAGCATCCCGCGGGGGAATGAGGAGGGCTACTTCAGCACCCGCCGCCTCAACAGCTTCACTGGGGCTGTGTACCTGCAGCGGCAGATCCAGGGCCCGCGGGACTTCCTCATCGATGTGGAGATGAAGCTCCTGCGCCAGGGCACGTTCACCACCTTCCTCGCACGTATCTACGTCTTCATCACCGCACATTCCATGTGAAGTCCATTCTTATTTTCTAGTCACGCTACATGATTTTTGGCAGTGCTTCTTAACTGTAGTCCAGGGCACCTACTGCTCTGCACTGGTAAAAGTCTTTCCAACACTCTCATATGACTGTATCTTTCAGAGTACAAATACTGTCTTCCGTATCTTTAGATGGGGAACATAATAGTACCGTATTCTATTAGGATTATAATTTTTTTAAGTTGCCTTCAAACATCCTGTCTTGATTCTGGGTTCTGAATTTTTATTTTTCTATGTTAAACACTTCCCCCTCAGAAAGTAGCGTACAATTAATTTATTTAAGGGACACAAACTGGCCGTAAGGGTGCCTTTTAGGGCACA
Organism: Brycinus macrolepidotus; assembly: GCA_037974445.1. Taxonomy (NCBI): domain Eukaryota; kingdom Metazoa; phylum Chordata; class Actinopteri; order Characiformes; family Alestidae; genus Brycinus; species Brycinus macrolepidotus. The sequence continues at coordinate 5,465 of JBBPCZ010036213.1, forward strand.
ATTACGTTGTTTGTATCTTGGGAGACAAAAATGCCTGTACCTGTAGTTTTTCAAGTAGAGTCTTTTGGGTAATTACACAGTATGTCCAAAAATGTGTAGACATCCCATGTGTCCTTTGAAATTAAGGTTACTAAAATGAACGTCCCCATTTTGCTCCAGTATCAACCTGTGCTCTGCTAGGAAGGCTTTACACCTGGTGTTGGAGAATTGCTGTTGGGAATATATTGCATTCAACCACAAGAGCTTCAGTGAGTTAGGTGCCAATGTTTGATAATTAGTTCTTGATCGCAAACACAATGCCATCTCATTCCAGGGATATTTGAAGGAGCTCCATTACTTCAAAGGAGGAAGTTCCACTGCTTTTCAGTCGAATGCTGGGGGGATTTATACTCTTCGAGGCTGGTGACTTTAGGCTCATGCGCAGCAGCTCCAGAGTGTCCCATTCTATTGTCAGTGCTTTTCTATAGAGAAAAATGTGTCAGCAACCTTATAGCAGGTAAATTCACTAATTAGAAGGGCTGTCTGGGTACTTTTGAACTTCATCATCCCCCTGTAATTCAATATCTTCTCCGTTATAAAACCACGTTATAATACGTAATGCATTCAGCGGTTGCGGTTGTAATCAAATCCTTTGCTGATTTCAGAAAACCAGCTTTTATCTTTGTGTTAGTGAAAGGTTAAGGGTTACTAACATGTCAGAAACTCAAGCATCAAAATTGTTTGCCAGGTTTTCTTTTATAATTATGACTGGAAGACACATTCATGTGCAACCATTAGATTAAGAACTCATATTTATGAGCATTCTGATAGTACACGAAGACAAAGCTGGTTCCAACACACCTAGCTAAAGGCCATAGGTTGTGTTAGAGTAACTAAACTTTGCAGGACAGTAGATCTCAGTAGATCGGGGTTGCATGAAGTGGGTTGGGGCAGCGCAGGGCAGTGGGTCCACATGACTGGAGCTGCGAACCACTGATTAATGGTGCTACGCTGGAGAGTGAGAGTCGCTCACTAACTGTTGTTTTGAAAGAATCTCACTAAAGAGTTTGGACTTTTTTTTTTTTTTTACCTAGAGGGATTTAACAGCTTGTGTTCTGTCAGAACTGGGGACAAACAGGGAATGTGGGACTGGAGAGACCACGAATTTCCTTCTCTCAAGTATAAAGAAATATCCTTCTCCAGATGTTATTTATACTGTACCAATTTATCTTCATTGCTGAAAACTTTTGCTTTTTGTAACATCTCATTAATTCTTCAGTCCTCTCTTCTAACTCCCATGGTGCTATGTTTCTTCACTCCAGCCTCTGTGAGTTTTCCAGCTCCTTTGAAATCAATTACCTACTCACCGTATTAAAAAAAAAAAAAAAACGCAATGAGTTGCATCATTATGTACACTTCTAATGAGCATCATTGACAGCACTTCTTTTTTTCAAGTCGATAAAGGGTAACAGTCCCAAAACATCTTTTGTAATCACTGTGATGAATGTTTTGCAGTCAGAAGGATGTATATTTTTTTGTCACATTTTGTAAGTCGCTTGCTTCACTGGTGTCTTTCAGCGCAAAACCACTTGCATTTGACATTCACACCGTATGTGTGAGCTCCGATACAGCACTGAGGATGTTCAGTGATTTTCAGGATATTTGTATGTACTTGTATGTACCTGTTTATATATATCATCTATATCTCTCAGGGTGAAAAATATTAGATCATCTCTTACGCCTCACATGAGTTAGGCGACAAGACTTCATCTTCAGCTTTTTGTAAGAATAAACTGATGTACTGGCTTAATAACACAAATCATCATTGCATCAATAAAACAACTGAGAATTTACAGTGTAGGAGTGATTTGTAGATTTTGAAGTTCCTCAGCACAGCCTTTGCAAAGCTTGTTTCTCTGAAACAGATATAGAGCACCACCTAGTGGTGGATAACAGAACTGTTCATTTTCAGGCCTTTGCTCAAAGTGTGCTGTTAGTAGTATTTTGCTCTTTTCTCCTGGGAGTCTACTAACCTGTCCTTTTAATTTCAGCAGGTTTAAATATTTCTGAATTTAATTTTTATGGCCACTGTATAACTACAATGTATCTCTAAGGTTTACGAGTTGGTTTGGAGCAAAAATGAGGTCTACCTTAAGGGCTACTGCCATAGAAGAACCATTTTTAAGTGAAAGAAATTTTTGAGTGTGAGAAACCTTTTGAGGGCTTAAAGAACCTTAATATCCTTTTTTCCACCTGAGGTCCACTTGTAACATTTGTGTGATTTTATGCACCAAAAACAGTCACAGTTCATTTTCACATGATCATTCGCCAACTTGCGCCTTAGAGAATTATCCTTCAAGGAGTGCAGGCTGAAACACTCATTCTTATTTCAGCGTAAATGGGAAGGGCTTAACTGCAACCCTAACATTAAATAGACCTGCCAAATATTGTGTAGGTCCCCCTCATGCCACCAAAACAGCTCTGTTCTGTCAAGGCATGGGCTCCAGAAGACCTCTGAAGGTGTGCTGTGATATCTGGCACCAAGACATTTAAGCACCAAATCCTTTAAGTCCTGTAAATTGCGAAGTGGGCCCTCCGTGAATCCGACTAGTTTGTCCAGCACATCCCAAAGACGCTTAATCAGGCTTAGATATGGGGAATTTATAGGCCAAGTCTACACCTTGAACTCTTTGTCATGTTCCTAAAACCATCCCTGAATAATTTTTGTAGTGTGGCAGGGTGCATTGTCCTGCTGAAAGAGGCCATTGCTGTTAGAGAACATGAAGGGGTGTACTTGGTCTCCAAGAATGTTTGGGTAGGTGGTACCTGTCAAAGTAACATCTACATGAATGCCAAGACCCTGGGAATGGTACCAGGATGAACTATGGGCAGAAGACAAGTGCACATGTATCTGGCCATCCACGTGATGTAAAACAAAACGTAATTCACCAGACCAGGCCATCTTCTTCCATTGTTCCATGGTCCAACTCTGATGCTCTTATGCCCCTTGTAGGTATTCCGGTAGTGGAGATTTGTCAGCATGGGCACTCTGACCGGTCTGCAGCTACGCAGCCCCATGCAGAGCAAGCTGTGATGGACTGTGTGTTCTGACAGCTCTTATGTGGGAACAGACCAAGCAGCCTAGCTTTTGTTCAACACATGTATTGATAAGCCTTGGGCACCCATGACCCTGTCACTGGTTCACCAGTTGTCCTTCCTTGGACCCCTTTTGGTATGTATTAACTATTGCATACCAGGAACACCCCACAAGCCATTTGGAGATACTCTAGCCATCACAATTGGGCCCTTGTCAGAGTCGCTCAAAATTTTACGCTTGCCCATTTTACCTGCTTACAACACATCAGCTTCAAGAACTGACTGTTCACTTGATACCCAATACATCCCACCCCTTGTCAGGTGCCATTGTAATGATATAATCAGTGTCATTTTCTTCACCTGTCAGTTGTCAGTGGATTCCAAAAACAGTGAATTCCTAACAGCCTGTTTTGCAGCTTACTTTCCATATATAGACTGTATGGACTGGACAGTGAAAGGTGAATTTCATAACTTTAACAACATTTACCTACAAGATATTTTGAAACCCAAGTTTTTGGAGTGAAACAAAAATGGTTCTTCTATAGCAATGCAAAACAAACTTTCTGGCATCTTTTTTTTACAAGTGAAGTTTATTGAACCACCATAGGTTCAAGTCTATTTAGTGACATCAAACACTGAGGTCATATATAGCACCTTATCTGCTCTTTTATACACAAATACTTAGAAAGTATGGGATTCAATGGAAAAAGAGCACTGTAATTATGAATTTCTCCCAAATGCCAAAATACGTGATCTTCATAAAGAAGAGAGTTCCCATTTATAAATTGTGTTTTTGAGTACAAAGTGAATTTTAATGGTTTAAATGCCACTCTTTTGGGGTACTTTCACAGCCGACCCCTCCTGAAGGTCAAGCTTATCTTCTTACAGACACAGTGGAAAAGCATCTGTTTTTAGCTTACAAACGAAGTAGGCCCTCTCCTCTCACCTCCCACTGAAGTCCTGATCAGACCCCGTGCTATCACACTTCGGTCCACCCTAAAGGCCACTCATCACTCCCTCCCATTGTGTAGGTATCGGAAAAGGGTGTGCAGCATTCAAAGCCAGCAGAGGAGCCATGTGGGTTCCACACAGCGCCGCAGATAACCTCCGACTGCAGCTTTACTAAATGGAATGAGTGATAGTGTGATATGTCAGCTTAATAGCACTATATTAAATTATACTTAAATCACAGGCCTGTTTGAAAAGCCTCTCTGACCTTAAGAGGCTTAACAGCGGCATCGCTGTCCCTCACTGCGTGAAGCGTATTCACAGTGCTGTGGCCTGTAATAAAACACTAAGAAGGGTTCTGTACAGATGGATATCCCAAATAGAAATAAACATTATATATCTTGAAGTTTTGCTTAATTTCTTCACAATATTTTAAAACGATTGAATTATTTATATTATTATTTATTTATTGGGGAAAGATTCTAAGATGAGGATCACAAATAGCAATAAACCTTATCATCACATTTAGCATCATTTGTACAATACTTTTAAATGATTTTATGATACTTTTAAATATTATTTACTTTAATAAGACAATGAGGAAAAAAATCTCTATAGAAGATCTTATTTTGTCAATATGTTTGAATCATTTGTCAAAAATAAGTTGTCAATATTTGTGCTATTTTTAAAATAATTTAATTACAGGTTCTTTTATACAACAATGAGTAAAAACAGTATAGATGAAGATCCTAAATAACAATAATTACAGTGAATATCTTCATATTTTGCACAATTCCTTAATAATATTGTTATTATTAATAGTTTTGATTAAATACTAACTTTCATTAGTTGCATTTTGAGACAAAATTGACCACAAAAACAGCATTAAAACAGACATAATAAAATATATGTCAGATAATAAAAAAGAATAATAAGTGAACCAAGGATTTTTAATTCAAAAAATGAGAGTCAACTAATAATACAAAAATAAAGTCTCTAGAGATATTCTGAACTTTCAAGTTACTGATGATGCTCGAAACCTTTCTTTTATTAAAACAAATTCTTATCGTAATGTATGTGTTATTTCATTTAGGACACTAAAGGCAGCCTCAGCACTTTTCTCTGTGTGAGGTGAACACGCCCCTCCCTCAGAGCTACAGATAGATGCAGCATGTTCCATTAGACCATGCAACTGGGGGCCCCTTTCCTCCTTGTCAATTGAACCTCAAACACTTCCGGTCATTCAGGTCGCGTCCTACACACTTGTAGGAGTGTGTAGCCTTTGACTGATTATCCTTTTCCCCCTGTGCGCTCTTTATCACTGAGGAGCTAAATATACTTCTCCATGTTCCAGGAAATCAAGCGCTCAGCCCAAGCGAAGCGGCCATTCTGCTGATAAAGATGCTCACAGGAAGCTATGAATCCTAAGATAAGTACTGGGCTTGTCTTTAAATGGCTCTTATTGTGGGTTTTTTCTGCAGCCTGAGACATTTTAATGGTTAAAAGAATAATCCAGGGTTTTTTCTTCTTACTGCATCTGCATGATATAATCAATCCCAAACAACTAGTCCCAAATCTGTTTAATTTGTTCAGTCAGATATGGGACTGGTTTTACAGATGGAAGAATCTGGGGGGTGTACCATGAAGCAGGATTACAGGGTTAGTGAGTTAACCTTGGTTTTTTCATGGTTGCAACCTCATCTACACAACTTAACTGCTCAGGGGCCGGTTAAAGTGTGTGAGTGTATATCAGCTCAGTATCAGTATCAGTGTTTATAATCCCTTATGTTTCTATGCTTGCCTATTTTTTCCCCTCTTTTTATGCCTTTACAATATGCAACTATTGTTATTCTTCTTCTTCTTCTTCTTCTTCTTATTATTATTATTATTATTATTATTATTATTATTATTATCAACCACTAGGCCACCAGGAGCAGCTGCAATCAGAAAGTTGTGGGTTCGAATCCCAACACTGCTACTGTCATCACTGAGGTACCCTTGAGGAAGGCACCGTCCCCACTCACTGTTCCCTGACCGACTCTTGTTGGTGGCCACCTCCTGCTTCACTTGGTGAATGGGTTAAATTCAGAGAAAGAAGTTCACGCTGTGGTGTGTTCACGCATGACTATAAGGGGCCACTTTACTTCTTATTATTATTTAAGCACTCTAAAAGCGATATACACAGAGAAAAAAACAATAAAACTAGACAATGTTTGCATAAGTGCTCATTTTTTCTTTTCACACAATTCCACATAATACTTGAGTGTTTCCTCAAATTTTAAGTCTTCCAGTTGAATGTAATGTAATACTTCAGAATCTGCTTATTGGCTTCTATTATAAGCAAGTTTCAGGTCTTCAGGTTTTTAAAGTTATTGTCTGTGGAAATAGGCCATCTGCTAGACAGTGATTAGTAGATAAACATTTAAATATTCCTTTAAAGTGTCCATGTCCTTCATTTTGCTTCCCGAGGTCCTATTCCAATGTTGGCTGGGTTTATAAATCCGAAATGGTCATATTTAATTCTTTACATGAGCATTTTCTAATTTCTCTTTATCCCTTAAAATCAAATAGACTTTTCTTACTGTACCTTTAAGATTGATACATGTAAATGAGCTCTGTTCTTATTGGCTGAACTGTGCCGTGGCCCATTCAAAAAACAGTCCAGGCTGAAATACTGTTTCTAACTGTAACATAAATAAAAAGTGCTAAACCGCTGTTGGTCTGAATAGATGGGTGTCAGGAGTCAGTTTATGTGACATCACAAGAACAGTGAACTCAAAACAGCCTGTTTTTGCAGCTTAGTTTCCATGTATGGACTGAACAGTTTGAGGAGTGAGAGGTAAGTTCTGAAAATTGAACAGTGTAAAGTATAATATACATAATGTCAAAACTTTTTTTCAATAATTTATTTTTCAATTAAATCGTTTTTTCTTGATGTCTAGTCATTTTGCACTTCATTACTCCGGGAACAAACGAGTCAGACTGACATTCTGACATTTTAAAGTATCTCTTGACAGTGTTTTACTCCATAGCACGCCTGTATTGACTGATTTAAGATATGTCAGTCAGTTTAAAGCTATCATTTACGGAGTCAGATCAAACCCTATGACACAAAACATCACCAAGTCCACACAGATTAATTTTAGCACTGTCATGTTCAAGATATAAAGAAGCAAAACCATCATTCTGGCACTTCTGAAGCATTTAAACATATCCTTGAGCAACGCTGCTTACATGTTGTCCCAAAACTGTCTTCTTTAATCTGCCAGGTTTCATTTAGACTATTCATTTAAACTGCCACTAACTTTTCCCCTTCGAGGTCATTTCCCTCCATCAATGCACTTGGCAAACCCTACTTGTTTGGTTAATAAAGCCTAAAAGAGGTAATGATTAAATGGAATTGAGTTGGCCTACCTGGCACAGAGGGCTTCAGAGGCTTTGTGTATCTGTCAACCTGTAAAAGATCTGGCACCCATGCAGTATTCATCTCAACTCTTCTGCCACCCTTTGATCCTGAACGGGAATTTGAAGATAAAAGGTGCTGGTGGTGGCTGGTGGGGTGGTTGTTTGGGGTGGGGGGGGTGGGGGGGGTAATCAATTCCTGTTCTGTGAATTGGGTCAGGTCGACGAAGCTTTCATCAGAGGGAGAGAGTGCCTTCAGATTGATCGACTGACATTCTACTTCAAACGCTTCAGGGCAGGGCGCAGGCCGCAAAACTTTAACCCTCTCATGCTCCACAGCTTAACATTAAAGTCAAAGCACAAATCACCTGTGTTTTATTACAACACTGACTTTGCTCAGGTTTCACTCTTTCTCTCTCTCTCTCTCTCTCTCTCTCTCTCTCTCTCTCTCTCTTCTTTTGCCCACCCACATCAAATAGAGCTGAGACTGCGGTGGATGAGCACAAATTGATGTGTATATATATATATCTGTATGGAAGGGGTGTAATGCTTCAGCATACCAAGACATTTTGGACAAACCATGCTTCCAACTTTGTGGACACAGTTTGGGGAAGAACCTTTTCTATTCCAGCATGACTGTTCCCAGTGCACAAAG
>JBBPCZ010036241.1:0-13543 GCA_037974445.1 Brycinus macrolepidotus
GGCGTTCGTTATGCGGAACGTTCGTTCTGTGAGGCGTTCGTTATGCGGAACGTTCGTTCTGTGAGGCGTTCGTTATGTAGAACATTCGTTCTGTGAGGCGTTCGTTATGCAGAACGTTCGTTCTGTGAGGCGTTCGTTATGCAGAACGTTCGTTCTGTGAGGCGTTCGTTAAGCGGGTACCACTGTAAGTGCAGCTGAGTTGAGTCAAACTCACCCAGATTTAGAGAGAAGCAGTGCTGCTATTGCCTAAAGATCTGAAAACTAAATATAGAAGCAAATACAAATTCCAATTCTGTTGATTCTGACACGATCACGCACTCCTACTCTTAACAGAAGGTTTGGTGGCTGTTGATGAAAATGAATTGTGACTCTCTAAATGCACCGATGTGAACTCACCATGTGAACGGTGAAGAGGTCCTGGCGGTTCAGCATAGGGAGAAAATAAGACCACGCCGTGTTTTTGGTCTTCTTGGCATAATCAAAGAAAATGTTCACCCTCTGATGATTTTCCTGTATTGAAAATAAAACTGTTATTTTCTCTGGATTGAAAGGAAAGAAGACAAACATTTGTAGTCTCTGTGGCTCATAAGTAACTAAGCAACTCCTTCAGATGCACTTCATGCCCAAGAGTTTGTACACAGCCCTTCTAATTAGTGACTTTAGCTACTTTAAGGTGATCCCACTGCTAAAGCAGGTGTTCAGCTTCAACACGATGCTTGTATAACCTCCACAGAAAAGTTTTACCAATACAATAGAATTTTCTGAAGCATCCACACAAACCCTTTGTCACGCATTAGCTGGAGGGGTCTAAAGATCCCAGCGCTGGGCTGTACAGCAGTGCAGCTGCATTCTTTGGAGTGATGGAACGACACCCAAAGCTCCTGTGAGCAGACGTTTATAAACCTTTGGCTGTAAAGTGTATATGAGAATCCCATTAAATGATACCCCATTAAACCATCAAAAAATAGCCAGCACTGGCCCACTGACCATCATGTTAAGACAATGTTTAATGATGGGAAAAGCTTTTGTGCTTTCAGGCAGATGTAAAGTCCCGCAGCTTCTTAGACACCAAACCATGTACTGCAGGCGATAGCTTAGTGCTGCTTGACATACAGAACCATGGGTAAAACATTCTTAAAGAGTACAGAATAAACAGCCATAACACATGCCTGAATTCCTCAATTTACTGGTGGCAGATGAAAAGATCTCATATGAGAGGCCGGGGTTTGTAATCACTTTGAATATGAACTGTTGAATAACATTTAACTTTACTCTTTTATGGTTTACTACTAGTTTCAAATCAACTCAGATCCCACAAACTAATCTGAGGGAGAATATAGCACAGTTTCAGCTGAGAAAGACTGCAGGAAGCTCAGCAGTAAGTCAAGGTATTACAGCAGCAGGGAGGATAAACACTGAGCTTTAGACCAATATGAGTTTGAGTCAAGCCAATCTGCACACTTTAACGGGTGTCTATAACAGAGGCATCATTCATCATCAGAAGCTCTGGAGAACCCAATCTGTCACCTGCAGTTTGTCAAAATCAAAACAGTTGTAACTCAGTGCATACTGTGTGTATGGTTGAAATGACAATAAAACCTACTTGACTTGACTTGACTTATCTGTCTTTTTAGGGACCATGTTGGTCAATGCCAGCACAGAGGTGAACTCCCAAACGAGGGGCGGTAGCTGATATGTTGTGAGCTAGTTAGAGTAACATAGGGTTGGGTCCATATTTATCCTCCGTTTATCAAACCCATTAGAGTGATTTGTTAAATCCTGTCAGCAGAACTTGTGATTTAAAAAGTGCTTAAAAAACATTCTGAAATACATAAACTCACTACTTACTGTGTTAATGTGTTAATATTATAACAGTAATGTTAGATAAGTAGTGCTACAATTGTTCTTATAATACACAAAGCAGCAATGTAATTTGCTCCCTTGCTCTAAATTGTTTAGGCCAAATTTGTTGAAAGTCATAAAGGAAAATGAGTTTCCTACTGAAATAACATTAAATTAGATAGAATGTTACATCAAAAATAAGAGGCAACTGGTTATTCACTACAATGAGTCACGCATAATTATGCTTTGACCTTTTGATATAGATCATCTAAACATGGTATTTTGATTTAGCATTCAAATACCGTGTGAACGTGCTCACCTGTCTCACATTACTTACAACATTAAAACACAACACAGATCGGCCAAAATCAAAGCAATGGATTGGCATAGATTGTCAGTCTTTTTTATAGAGCAAAAATAATCTAAAACGAACAAACTGTATAATTCCATGTGTCATTGCACAGTAATTCTTCACTACTCTACAAAGCGGAAAACAGCAGAAATCAGGAAATGCTTCTATGGGTAGTGTGTACAGACGTTTGGCTGGTAGAATCTTTTCTATCATTACAGTAACGTGTGTGTGTGTGCGTGTGTGTGTGTGCGTGTGTGTGTGTGTGTGCGTGTGTGTGTGTTGTACCTGCAGAGTGTCATCAATCAGGGTCAGGATGTACTGAACTGTTTGCTCCTTTGAGATGTGGGCCATGAGGTTGAGGAAGGTCTTTGCACACTGCAATCAAACATTGATATACATTTAACAATTAATACTTTTCTTTTTGTATACAATCAGATAAACCTTGAAAATAAACTAATGTTTATGAATGACAGATTTTAAACGATTAATCCATATTTTAAACATATTCATAGCAGCAAAGACAGTCATAATCTACCTGATGTCCTTCATTTGTGAGAATTGCTTGTTTCTCCTCAGAATGAGCTACTTCAAACTTCTTGATGAACTCACAGTCTTCTCCTGAGATCATCTGGCCCCTGAGCGGTAAGAAAACACTGCTGAGCTGGAGCGCCAACTACAGTAAGAGCCTTAAAAACACACAAATCTGTCCTGAAATGGAAAGTCTGCATGAAGAGCCATTTCCTTCAGCTACGTCTGAGGGCAGCTGACGCATAACAACACAAATCACACAGAAGGTCACATTATTAATACACTGATACTGTTAGACCAAAACCTCTTATTTCCAAGACAGCAGCTTTACTGTAGAAGGTAAAAAAACTAAATTAACTTTCCCTGCAAGTTAATTTAAAGAAATTTTATTCTAGGTCATTCTGAGTCATTTCTATTGGTCCATTCATCATAAAATGTTTAGAGTGTGAAGGGCAGTTGCTTCTTATAAATTATAGTTAGTAATGCAAAAAACACACACAAATGTCCAGAAAAAAAACAACCATGAATTACTAGGAAAAACAAGCAAAAACCAAACAGTATCTCTAAAACCAAACATCTCAAAAATGGAAACTTTACAGGAGAAGTGGAAAAAAAATAAATAAATAAAAATACATTTATTTTATTTATTCTCATTTATTTTATTTATTCTATTATCATTTTGGACCATTTCTTCCAGCCCGTTCATCATGAACATTTTACACAACTGAATGGGCAGCCACAGCGTGTTTATCTGATGTAAAAAAATAAATAATAAAAAAAAAAAACGTTGAAAAAAAGAGATATATAGTTTTTGGACAGCATTTCTCAGAAATGGCTTCTTGAACTCATCTGAGACTTGCAGAGTTCAAGTGTCGTCTCACAGTGGAAGCACCCCCCGCCCTCCCCCCCCCCCCCCCGGATTTATACTTAGTGTTGGGGGCTTTTGTGTAATTTGTGGTTATATGTTTCTTGTTTTGTTCCAGACACTAAAATAATAAGCCTATACTTAATGACCATTTTGACTGGGAATTAAATATATAAAAAAGTGGTTTGTGATCTTTAAGAAACCATCACAGCAATGTAACGTAACATTTTTACAGTTAAAAGCAGGGTCTGATCCTTTAAAAACGTTTCAATCTGGAAAAAAGTTATACAACTTAAAAGTGTCTTGCAGCCCATACACGCGCACGCACACGCACAAAGAATCACAAGATCCTGACGCAAGGGAGGATTTTTGCAGCTAGACAGTGGTTTAGTTCCTGTTTTTGAGCAAAATTATAAAGCAATGAGGAATTATATGAGGAAATGAATTAATGATTGTCTAAACAGAGACTAGCACAGCAAAACTTGCTAAATGTAAGTATAGTGCTTTACTAGGACACACACTAATGCACAGAATTAACATCTGTGTAAAACAATAAAAAACTTTAAAAATGAAAATGTTTAAGTACAGACAAACCAAAGCTGTGTAGTTCAATCAATCCACAATAAACAAAACAACGCAGGAGCTGGGAATAACGAATGAAGGGACGGAGTAACTGAGGTTTACATTCCAGTTCAGCAGTGTACTATTCTTTGTCATACTCACTGCAGGTAGGACTGCCAGTTGACCTTGTTAGCACGGACCTCAGCAGCCTTGGCTGCAATGATATTTGTTGGAACGGCGGCATCCACTGCTCCTCGGATATCCATTTTCAACTAACCGCTGCTTAATGTTCGACCTAAGAAACTTCTGGAGAAAAACAGAAAGACTGTAGTGTCTATAACACAGCCAGAGTAGAACCACTACTGCATCTCCATTCCAGCCAGTCCAATTTCATCAGACTTTACAAAAGTATTGCCTAGAAAATGTAGAAGAATGACATCTACTACAGACACTCTTTTCATTTATTTCAGGTAGATTGCAGGCATATTTTGGGGCCCTGAACAGAAATGTGAAAATGTATTAATACTACTAGTACTGAATAACACACTCCATGCTGTTGTGAAAGTGTGTGCCGGTTTTTCACTGTTCCCACCGCAGAGAGCTCCTTCAGCCGGGGGACACCCCTGAGTCCCTTCAGTCAGAGTGGGGAAAGAGTTACGGACCTAAATGTCGGTAGTAGCTATTTTCACTCCTCATGTTTAAAATCCTGCAATAATCATGAGAATTTAATATTTATATATATAATTCCACCTTTCTCTAACTAACCAAACGTCGTTGGTAATTATAAAAGGGCTTTCCTCTGAACTCTTCAGCTCAAACTGCTGGTGCTGGTGTCTTTAAAAACAATTTGTTCAGTATTCCAAACAAACATCCACTGAATATTTACAGCCAAAAGACGTTTATTATTCCCTCTACAGCGATGTAAACCTGTGGCGGATGATGAAAGGTGAAGTGACCATTTGTCAAACGTGAACACACCACAGCACACAGTGTGCATAACACGAAATCGTGGGTTCGAATCCAAGGACCACTGAGGTACCCTTGAGCAAGGTACCGTCCCCACACACTGATCCCCGGATTCGAACCCACAACCTTTAGATCTCAGGAGCAACTCCCTAACCACCAGGCCACCAGCTGCCAAACTGTCCTTATGTTTAACTGAAACCTCGGAGTCTGGTGACTACTGATGTTTACAGTATAAAACTGCCGCCGTCCACCTTCCTCATCCTCTGTAGACCAGCCCGACTCCAAAACACCCCACCGCCAGCATTCTGCTGCATATCAGACTAATATCAGACTAATGGGAAAGAGGCGGCACACCGGCCGTTAATGAGGCTCTGCCGTTTAGTAGCGACGACACAAAACGTTAAAGGTGTTGCAGAAATCTGTGGCTAAAAGTCATTTTGGTGACACTGTCATTAAGCTAAAGCAGCCTAGCACACCGTGTCAGCTGACTGCTCGGACAGACCCGTCTCTCCGCAGCACTCCGGAACAAATTACACGCCGCTGCCCACAGGCCCGACAGTCCTCGACACCGTTTAATAAACGTTAAAAGCTGTTAAATGTCGAATGTTTACGGTTTAGCCGATTTCTCCCAACCTACCTGCCGCCTCAGCCGGAGTCACGAGACACGGACACGTCACGAGACCGACAAGATCACATGACACCTCCCGCGACAGAGAGACGACCATAGACATATACTGCATAGAGCTCTAATATTCTACATCTATGGAGACGACACGGAACAGAAATAAACACAGAACAGAAATAAACACGTAATACAGCTAATAAAAGTAAGTCTTCGAGGTAAAGCTGTATTTTATGTTATATCAGTCAAATAATAATAATAATAACAACAACAACAACAACGACAATAATTATAATAATAATAATATTATTATTATTGTTGTTGTTGTTGTTGTTGTTATATTCAACCTTTCGTGAAAAAGCAGAGGTTTATTATATTAATTAAATAGTCAGAATAAACATAATAAAATGAATCTTTAGTAGGAAAGAAGAGATAGTATAGTATAGAGAATATAGAAATAAAATCATACGAACAAAAACGATGACAACGAATACTTTGTGGGAAAGTGGAGAGTTCCTTTACGTAAAAACACCACGTATATCTGAAATCACATGTGAGACGTTTCAGAGCATGTCACCTATGACCACCTATTAGTCACATTATATCACGTGTTTACTTGTGAACGTCTTTTAGATACTTCACAACAGTTTGAACACCTCTGATCAAATCACGTTTTGTTGATTTTCCAAGTGAAAACAAGTTCAGTCTATACACACACACACACACATACACATAGATATGTTAAAATTAGCAAATAAATAGTAATCATATGTTAGACTGTGCAGGAGGGTGTTATCTGAAGAGGATGTGCATTAGTTTCCGCAACCAAACATGCCATTAGACCAGGGGCGCCCAAACTTACTCAGTTCCAGAGAATTATATGACATTTGTTTTATATACAAAATTGATTTTGCCATAGTAGTGCAATTATAGATATCAAACTTGTGGTTATGCAGGCTCAGAATTATAGACTAGTAGGCCTAGTTCTTAGCATGCCTTCATCTGAGCCTCTGAGTGTAAAAGCTTGGGCAGGAATAAAGAGAGACACTGAACAGTTCAGCCTGTATCCGACTGTACGCTGCATGTCAGAGGGATGGAAGGCTTGCACGAATGACACACATTAACACAACCCGCACCCACATCCTGTCTTAATCTGCCCTAAGCTTGTGTGAGGCACTAAAACGCAGTGGGACAGGGCTTAATGGGACTGTGGCCATAATCCCCCTTTGCCCTCTCCACTATGCACTGGAGCCGTGTACAGGGCTTACTGGAGGGATCTATCTTCCTTCATCAAGGACCTACAGTGATGTTGACGCTACACCAGATGGACGGATCGCTCCACCTGTCTGACACCGTGCCGTGACACTGACAGCATGGAAAGATGCTGAAAGGAGAATGACATCCCACAGGATTGTGATCAAGTGGGAAGTATCTTCTGCGGCGCGGTGTATGAACCTCATCCACCTCTTTATGTGTGGGCGGCTGCAGCGGCTGCTCTTTGCCTGTCGGCATGGTGAGGGTTACTTAGCACCAGGAAGGTATGAAAGTGATGCTGAGCGTGAAAATGGAGCGCAGGATCCTGTATGTTTCCAGGTAAGACTATGTAAGCCAGGTGAAGTCAAATTACAAGAAACCAAGACATGAACTCAAGGGATAGCGCTTTAACTTAGCGGTCGGGCCATTTCAGTTCGATCAGCAGCACCTCCAGCAATACGCCTCCAAGAAACCAACCACTGGGAACTTGAAAGTTCATGTTTTCAGTAGAGGAGTACCCTTGGATTTATTTTAACCTAATCCACATCTACTGCATCTAATACACATCTAATACAGTCACTTACTATAGGAAAATTATAGAAAACCTTGAAACTTGAAACTGAAGCATCTGCCCATTAACTTATAGGATAAATGTGTTCCGAGTCAACAAGTTTTCTGTTTTTTTTTTTGTTTGTTTTTTTCGGTTTCCATGGTTAAGGTCTACTTCACTTTATATGAAAAGGGAATATAATATCAAAATATTAAAAGGAAAATCTGAGTTTCTGCCAGGCCTGTTCACTTATGCAGATATGATGTGTGAGCCCACAGTTCATTTTCAGGTGGAAATAGAAGTCAGAAGCAGAAGTGTAAGTGCAGATAAAGATGCCACAGGATGTTATTTATTGCCTGTGGAGGAGGCCATCTTTGTTTCTTCAGAATCAGCCTATTTATAGGAAGCTCCCCCGTGTGAATAAGTGGAGTGATTAAGTCCACTCGGCTGGTTGCATAATGAAGCGAGAGAATGCGGTTTGTTGTGGGTTAAAATAGCTCCACACTCAAACAAGCTCATTACATGTTAACCATGACGTAGATTTATTATCACTCAGAGTAAACCGAGGCCTGCTGATACTCAGAAACTGCACACAGCTCATACTAGACCCTTCATTTCCCATGGCTTTGCTATATCTAATGAATAATTAATATATAATGAGTGCATTGATAGTAAGAAATGAGATTCCACCACCCTGCTCAGGAGACACTTTTGACAGATCATTTTTTTGCATTTGTGGAAGATTTAATATGAATTTAATATATAAAATCACATTTAATTTGTCTATTGTGCATTTTATTATGTCTGTTCTGAGGTGAGAGAGAGAGAGAGAAAGAGAGAGAGAGACAGAGAGAGAGAGAGAGGGAGAGAGAGGGACAGAGAGAGAGAGAGAGACAGAGAGGGAGAGAGAGAGGGAGAGAGAGGGACAGAGAGAGAGAGAGAGACAGAGAGGGAGAGAGAGAGTGTAGAAGTGGCCTGTGCTGTCTGTGCTGTCCAGAACTGTTTGAAATGCTTGTCAGAATTAAGGGTTACACATATAACACAATGTTAAAGAAGTCACAATTAGGTCAAAGCGTTGTGTACATTAATAATTTATTTTTGTGGTTTAGGACTATATTAAGCTATAAAAATGAACAAAACTTCATTGCAACAGGCAGCCACTTCAGACAACAGCAGGCTGCTGTTCATAAAGAAGTCATAAATAAGATTCCCCAAACCATCACTCAGGCCTGAGTGAAAATCTGGTGTTTGACGGATGTTTTGGTGATGTTTTGGTGATGTTTCGGTGATGTTTTGGTGATGTTTCGGTGATGAACAGGAATAATGTGGAGTTTTTTGGTTACTGTTGATGTCTAGTGTTTTGGTATCATAGCTGAAGTGCTAAATTAAAGAAGCAAAATTTGGACTCCAACACTTATCTTGAATCCACTACATCTGGGGGAAATTGTGCAATTAGATTTTTCACCAAATTATTCCTTTAAGACTGATGATGTGATTTCTCTGTTGTCTTTTTGCATTTATTTAATACATAAAGAATGTGATCAAACAAGGTCACAGTTTGCCAGTTTTTTATTCAGTATGTGTCACAAACTACATTTCTGAGCAACAAAGCCTTGAATCAAATAAAAATATCATAAATCCATTTTACACGCATTGTGACGACCTCAAGGAAGAGGTGAGACCAGAAAGCGTTCTGGAAAACGTGCAGTGCTCTTTACTGGCTGAGAAACGTTTTTTTTTTTAATCTAACCTTTCTATTTGGTGAAAGGCATTAATGAACACCTTGTTCAGAATTGCTCCGTGAAACATTTGCAGTAAGAGGCATGAAGGCATGACATGTTTAAATGAATGAAGAATGTAAAAATGTGGTTTTAGTTATCTGATCACCACTACTCTCTGCTGAGGGCAGCATTAAATTTAGAAACTCAGAGTCTCAAACCTGTTCATCAAACTGAGTTTTAGAAGTAGGTGAAGCTTCTACTGTCATTTCTATGGTTGTCCTCCTCCGCAACTCTCTAAACGAAATGATAATTCTAATTTGAAAGACCTGTAGTGACTACATGACTCATAAAAGCTGTGTAGTTTTTACCCATAAAAGCGAGAATACACTCTGTTGCTTCTGTAGCAACACATCGTGCGAAAGAGGGGCTTCGACTGACCGTTGAAACGTTGCTCTCGCCTGCTTATATTTGGAACTGCAGTAACAAAATGCTTAAAATTATGTTTAATTGTAAAATATCCATTTGTCAAACGTGAACAGCACAAAATTGTTCACCAGGCGACCGGGGAGCAGTGTGTGGGGAACCCACGACCTTCCTATTACAGGGGCAACTCCCTAACCCCTAGACCACCAGCTGCACCAGAGAAGCGGAAAAAATGCAAAAAAAGTAGTATTTTTATAAAGTGGAAATACTATTTTTTTGAGGGTGTTTGCAAGAATTTGAGTATTCAGACACTGAATATTTGAAGCCTGTAAAATGGTATTCAGGGATTTGTATTTAATTTATTTTAACTCAAATCACCAATAATTTTGAGTTTGAAGATGAACTCCAGTGTCATATTTGATGTGTTAAGTGTAATGAAATTCTTTTAGATGTAATACTGATCTGAAAAATCATAGAAGGCTGTAAATACTAAAATTCACACAGATGTTAAATTTGATTGCATCAGCATTTGACCAGTACTGTACAGATCTGGATCTGAGCTCACATCACTCCCCTCTGTGTCCTTTCGTTCTGCCCAGAGTTGAAAGGACACCACCCAAAATATTTCTCCAGATCCACCATATTTCATAGTGTGAAAATGCGTCATTCTGCTGAAATCCACACGTATAAAAACAACTAAATGAAGAACTGCCAGCTGCTAACAGTAGTCATTGTCGGTTACAGGCTCCCCTGATGGTGTGCAGATGAAGATCCGGCAGGGTTTACCTCTGCTGACTCTGCATAAACAAACTGCATGCGAACCATAAGTGGCCACAAAAAACAAAAACTTATTTGTTAATTGAACTGAGAAAAATGTCAGTTTAAAATCTGGTAAGTTTATCACAATTTGTCCAGTGCTTTAAACATTTTCTACACAAAAATGTGTGCATGTAAGGTGTGTCCCAAATGGTGCAACAGTCATAGCATTCGTCCTGTTATCAGAAGTTCAGGTCCTGTCCTGTCTGCAGCTGAGGTGAGGTGTTCTGGTGACACTGTGCTACTGTCGAAATCCCACCACAGAGGGAAGCTGGGTCAAAAGGTTCGGGTCCGTTTCTGTTGTTAACCGTATCTGACCCTCTGCTCCATCACTCAGCGCCGAGTGTGAGCTGCAGGTAAATGTCGGATGTGGCAGTACAGGGCTATTTCAACTTTGCTGTCTAGATCTCCTTTACGTTTTATTCACTACAGCTGGACGATATTCTGCCCTCACTGGAGACAGATGACAAGGACAGCGCTAACATACCTAATAGACTAACATCCGGCATCAATAATGTTCAGAAACAGACTTTAAACACTCAAGTTACTTCAGTAAAGCTGCATAAAGAACAATCTTCACACAGCATCAAATGTGGTCATACAGTACAACACTAATACTCTGGCACTCACAGAACTGCGAAGTTTCATAGAATTGTTCATGGAAATTAGCATTAAACCTGCACCTAACCAGACATTTTTCACTCTTATACAGTGGTGCTTGAAAGTTTGTGAACCTTTTAGAATTTTAAACATTTCTGCATAAATATGACCTAAACCCCCCCCAAAAAAAGAGAACCCAATCAAACAAATGGGGCAAAAACATAGAGGAATATATAATAATTTATTTAATGATTATTTATGCAGAAATATAGAAAATTCTAAAGGGTTAACAAAGTTTCAAGCACAGCAGTATGTCCATGCTATCCCTGAGATTAGTACACATCAGTGCTCGTTCTCTTTTGGTGCTCCACAGTCTGAAAGGTGTGCTGTAACAGGGCTTGTCTGCATAAATAAGCTTTCCTGCTGTTCCCTATTAGAAGAATCAGGAAACATCAAGCAGAAATCACTCCTGTGACTGTGGCTGTTTCATCTTTACATGTGGTAGACATTTCCCCACGTTTTAGGACACCACCCATTTTATTCTTTATGAATTCAGGAGTAATAGTCATAACGTCACGCTGCACTGTGCATAGATTGCACTCCCACGCTCTTTAAAAATGAATGATGATGTCATGTGTCATTCAAGTACCGATGTCGTACATTTTTAGCAACTAGCGGTCTTCCAGCACCCCTCCGCCAGCGCGGAAGGGACACTTGGCATCTGATTATGCCAAGCCAAATTTTGTAACTACATTTGAACAGCATGTTTAGAGATGAAACATGTTGTCTAGATTTTGGCAAAGTAAATGTGACGCCCATCGAGGAGACATGATTAGTCAAAGCATCATTTTTTGTTTTCTCTCTTCGAGGGGAAATAATCTGTATTTCTATCCATCATTGCCCACATTTTTTACAACTGAATCAAGTCAAATTGAATAAATATTTTTTCTGTAAACATTTATTTTCTCAGGGATCAACACATAAAATGTGTATTAATTTGGAGTAATATTACACATGTATCTGTTAAAAAACATCTAGAATTGACCAAAAAAAAGTCTGATGCAGTGGATATGTAGAAAGAATGACACATTAGTTCTAAGAGTGTAGTAAAACAAAACCATTGGCTTCCCAGGGTTCACTACTGAAAGGCCTTTGTGAACATATTAATGTTGTAATAATGATCGGGATTTTCATCATCATTCATTAGAATATAAGTGGGGCCTTGATGGTAATGTTGACTGAAACTGAGAGCAGGACGAGTGAACTCCTCTTTTGGTCCTGGAGGTTTCTGTAATGCTGGCGAATGAGGAGACACTTTTTAATGCAAGTAACTCCACTCTATTAATCACTATTCCGGGTTAATCTGTTGAAAAATAATATTCATTTGGAATTCAATGAATCAGCCTAGCTGATCCCACTGGACATGGATCAGATGAGATTCTGAGATCTTCTCAAGAAGTACTTAAGAAGTACTCAAGAAGTACTTTTTAATACATATAACCTGACATTGCTCTGGGATGTGACCAGTGTTGCTCCATTCTAAATGTTCCAGTGTGTGCTTAATTTCACCTGTACTTACTTATTACCAACATTCTCACCTCAACTAAATACCAAAGGTTTATTTATAAGAAAATAGTCATAAAAGATACTAAATGTTGACATCAGATGGAGAAATGTCCTCTTTGTGCTTAATGTATTATGTCAACACTGTGAAAGTTTCAAAATGTACTGTTTACTCTCTATACGGTCCATTCTCTGATTACCCATAATATTAAAACCACCCACCCAGTATTGTGTAGGGCCCCCTCGTGCCACCGAAACAGCTCTGACCCGTCGATACATGGATTCCACAAGACCTCTGAAGATGTGCTGTGGTATCTGGCACCAAGACTTCAGCAGGAGATCCTTTAGGTCCTGTAAGTTGCAAGGTTAGGCCTCTATGGATTGGACTAGTTTATCCAGAAAATCCCAGAGATGTTCAATCAGACTGAGATCTGGAGAATTTGGAGCCCAGGTCAACACTTTGAACTTCCTCAAATCATTCCTGACCAATTTTGCAATGTGGCAGGACACAGTAACCTGCTGAAAGAGGCCACAGCCATTAGCGGATACTGCCGCCATGAAGGGGTTCTTTGTGGTGCATGTCAGAGTAATATAAGATGAAAGCCAGGATCAAAGTCCACCCAGCAGAACACTGCCCAGAGCATCACACTGTCTCACTGGCTGGCCTTCTTCTTATAGTGCATCCTGGTGCCGCAACACACACACCCGGCAACACACACACCCGGCAACACACGCACATGGCAACACACGCACCCGGCAACACACGCACCCGGCAACACACGCACCCGGCAACACACGCACATGGCAACACACGCACATGGCAACACACGCACCCGGCAACACACGCACCCGGCAACACACGCACCCGGCAACACACGCA
>JBBPCZ010036252.1:0-13542 GCA_037974445.1 Brycinus macrolepidotus
TTTTAATAATGTTTTAAAATATTACATTATTAAAACAATTATTAGTATTAGGATTATTGACAGTAATCACATACCTAATCATGCACATAAATATATCCACTGTCTTAATTATAATAGACAAACATTTCACACGCTTGGATCAATGAAAAAAGAGATGATCAGTACAGAGGACAGAAACCGGATCAACAAATCTGCTCTAAAACAGTCTGTCCAGCTTCTGGCAGATGGAGGGCAATAGACAACCAGCTATAAACATGAGATACACAACAGTAACCATTCAGAAACTGATAAAGCTTTTATTCAACCAAGAAATAGCAAGACAAACCATTTAGTGTAGAATACATGACTGGTGTCACTTTATTTAAGAGTTTAAATGTAAAAAAAAAAAAATATTCATAAAGATGTAATTCAACAATGGCTGTGACTTTTGCTCAAATGTGAAATACGCTTCATCATCAGTGATAAAGAATGCATCGTCCCCTAAAGGTTCAAGGGAGATTATTTTCTCTAAATGGCCTTAAAGTAAAAAAATCAGAGTTACACAAATTTCCCCTTCCCTCAAATCAGCCAAGACAAGTTTGGGCTCCAAAGTTTGCTTCTGTAGTTTTGCACTAAAAAACTAGAAACAGCAGTAGCCACCCTGAAATCTCAGTATTTTATATGGATGGGTTCTTTAGTTCACTGAAGAACCCATCCATCAATCTTTAGAAGAAACATGAATTTGCATGAATTAGATGTGTGAGTAATCTTTTTGTAATGATTAAAGAACCCATAATGGAAAGGTTCTTTACCAATTTATGGGCTCCTGCAAGAACGTTTACATTATGTGGAGGTTCCTCAAGCTCTAATAAACAATCTTTAAAAAGTGCACACAAATCTCATGTAGACAAATGAGTCTTTTAATCATTTGCATAAATGAGATCTGTGAGTATGAAAACCTTTTCAAAGTTTAAAGAAGATAATGGAAAGGGTTTTTTTGCTGTTTCCAATTTAAATTCTCTTACAAAAGTCTTTACATGATGTGGAAGTTCTTTAACCTTTAAAAAAGTTCTTCAGACTTACATGCATCTCATTTACAAAAATGGTTCTTTTAAGCACCATCCACTAAAAGGTTCTTTAGGGAATCCAAAGTGGTTTCTCTATGGCATCCCCTTCTGGCACTTTTATGTTAAAGACCCCACACTATGAACATTTACATCATCACCTTCATCCAGCACACCTGATTCAGCTCAAGGGAAAAGAAACACTCAGGGCAGGTTGCCAGTCCATCACAGGGCATCACTGAAGAATCATAAAGTAAAGTGGCCCCTTATAGTCACGCGTGAACACGCCACAGCACAGCACACAGTGTGAACAGTGTGAAATTCTTTCTCTGCATTTAACCCATTCAGCAGGGGGCTGCCACCAATGAGGGGCGCCGGGGAGCAATGTTTGGGGACGGTACCTTGCTCAAGGGTACCTCAGTGGTGCCACTAGCAGTCCAGGGATTCGAACCCATGACCTTCTGATCTCAGGGTGAACTCCCTAACCACTAGGCCACCAGCTGCGTGAGTGTGAAGAACCTCTTTAAAGATTAAAGAACCTCCACATAATGGAAAGGTTCTTTACCAGATTAAGAGCTCTTGCAAGCACCTTTACATTATGTAGAGGTTCTTCAAACTTTAAAAAACATACTTTACTATACTATTCACACAAATCTCATTTGGAAAAACGGTTCTTTTAATCACCATCCACTGAAAAGTTCCTTAGGGAATCAAAAGGGGTTCTTCTGTGGCATCACCTCATGGCAGCCTTATTTTTAAGACCCCACACTATGAACATCAGGGTCATTTCCCTCATCTAGCACACCTGATTCAGCTTTAAATGTGCACGTTCAAATGTTGAGTAGGAAAAACACAAACGAAAGTTATAGTGTCACTATTATAAGCCACTCTTATTAACAAATCAGTTCAGTTTGATGCCAGTGTGGGATGATTTAGGCCAGCAAAACGCTTTCTTCATTGCAGCCCCCAAGCTTTGGATCGGTCTGCCTCTTGAAATGAGGTCTTCTCCTTCCATTGACATTTTAAAATGTTACAGACTATTACAGACTTATTTGTTTTCTGTTGCTTTCGAGTGTCTGTAATGGACTGGTAGTTTCTTTGAACCTTTTACCTTTTTAATTTGTACAGCACTTCGGGTCAACTTCTGTTGTTTTAAGATGTGCTTTATAAATAAATTGACTTGACTTATTGTTCCCTAAATTAGCCTAGCAGCTCCAGTGCAAAACTCGAGAAGCAAACCTCAAAAACCACACATTTCATGGCTGGATAAAGGAGAAAGGTGTGTTAATTTGATTTTTAGCCAAACTATCATTTTATCTATTTAAGGCCCATCCTCACAGCCATGCTGATCGGTGGGAACCATTCTGCTGACATCAATGTTGTCCCGAGAGAAGATCTCTTTGGCATGGTAGATGGTCTCAGCGGGTAGAGAGCGGGTACGGGCCAGGATCCAGGCATAGTCGACGTGGAATATCCTCAGGACTTCAGTGCAGGAGTAAACCAGCGATACAGTGTTGTAATCAGTGGACAGAACCCAGTATGGACTGTAGGGGGTGACTATTGGGGAAATAAATGTAATATGGTACTGTATTAAGAACATACACAGACCATATTTTTTGTACCATAAAAAGTACAATAGAAAGTGGTTATTGTTAGATGCCTGTCCACACAAACACTTACACCTTCCTAAAAAGGCTCATGCTGAAAAGTATTGGCTGTAATAATATATAAGCATATATTACAGCATAATTACACGGTCACCTTGCAGTAATTTGGAGATGCATCCTCACATCTAATGAGGTAGATTCTGCAGTTTTGCATTAAATAGTTATCAGTGTACTTTGTAAAAAATAGCTTGGCAGGGATGTGCATCTAATTAATAATATTTCTCATTATAATATTAATTCAGTGGGCTGTTTTGCCATTGAGTTTCTACAAACGAGATGTTGGGTCTGGGGACTGAATAGTACATATAGTACAAAAAAATCAAACTCTTTAATCTAAATGACAAAACAATAACACTTTTACATTATATACCCTTTAATGCAAGACTGCAAATTTAATCATTCTCATCACATTAGACAAACCAGTCAGAAATGGTGTGCAGTGCGTTATATACTCACAATAGGAGAAACTAACTCCAAGCTTGGCTGCCTCTCTCAGGTCCTGTACAATAGCTGTGCCCTCAATGGTCCTCACCTTTCCTTTACTATGAAATAAGATTAGAATAGGTACAAAGTAAAAAACGTTTAATTCAGGGTTAATGACAGTGAAAGAAAATATATTTTGCACATCCTTTATTTACAATTCTTTTAACATGAATCACTCACACTTTCTGACTATTAAGCACTCTGATGGTCTTATCCGGTCTTATAGAGTAGTTGGCTTCTATGCATGTGCCCCTCTCAAAGGATGCTGGGAGCTTTTCAATTTCATACCACTTTCCCAAGTACTGCATGTAGAAGAACAGAGAAGTGAACACAGTCAATCAAATGCTTGCATTTGCTTGTCATGCAATTTATTGTAAGTTAATGAGAATGTACAATGTAGATGTGCACATTATAAACTAGGCATAAAAGTACTTTAGATGTTTTACTCAATATTTTGGCAACTTTGGGACTTATTTAATGATAATTATTACGTGATAATTATCTATTTATAGCCATTCTCATACAGTTATTAGTTATTAGTACAGCTATTTGAAATACAAGACATTCTGGACATTCATTGAACTTCATTCTTGTGTCTTTACAGCTCTCTCAATCATTCATCTATAGCTCATGAATGTTCACCATTCTGCAAACATCTAAAATTTCTTAACCCTTTGATCCAGTTATTAATTGACTTATTTTCCACTACTACAGACTATAAATTATTTGGTAACTAATATGAAACTAATATGTAGGTTATGTAGTCATGAGAGTGAGGAACTGAGCTGTGGACCCACAAACAGGCCCTTAGAGTAAAAGGGAATGGTTTGGTCAAAAATCTAATGTTTACCTTAACCCAGATGTCAATTAGTCGAGACATGTTTGGAGTCCAAATTTTGCTCCTTTAAGTTAGTGCTGGAGTTCCGAGGGTGATGTTGCTTCTGACACTGAATTTTTTTTCAGTGCACTTGAACCACAGACAACAGGGTCTGTTTTCACAAACCACTTCAAGAGTAATAGCACTGAATCGTTTTTTGTGGAAATGGATGCCCATATAGTTTTGTTCATTTTTGTAGCTAAACAAGTAAAACTTGACACCAAAACTGCCTTAGCTGATCAGCTACATCCGGCATAAGTTTAAATTAGTGTAAATTTGCCAAACTACTCTTTTAAGGGATCATTTTTTGAGAGCTTTTCAGTTTCTCACAAATTATTTGAAATCTGTGAGGTTGGACAAAACCAGCATTTCACTCTGCAAAAATGAAATTTTAACAAGCCAGAAAATCTTGAAAAGAAATAACAGACCTTTTTTTTTTTTTTTTTTAAGAACTACTGACTTGACTATGTAAGGTAATCTAGTTTTTAGAAACTTTCTCTTGTTTTACGAAAGCTTAGCAAGTGCAATTTTCTCACTATATAGGCAGATAATTTTGCTTCATTCTAGTACCTCTTCTTTGGTTTTCGTTGTACTTATTTTTTACAATGCTTTTTTTGCGGTACAATATCCTTCCATGCAATCAAAATCAATCAAACTGATTTTATTTGTCTGAAACCATTGATCCCAGCCTTTTGAAAAGTAAATCCTGTACATTACCAAGATTGAAATAGAGGTGAAGGGAGGTAACTTATACCTTCGGCAGATCGAAGTTTGGCTGGACCATTGGCGAGGGACAGGGTCCCCAGTGGAATGTCTGAGATGACACTGAGGTCAGCAGTAGAGGTAATGCCAACACAATAGCAGTCTTCATGCTGGCAACAGTGCTTCTGTCTCTGGTGTGGAGAGATTATGAGGTTATCATTCATGAGTCATGAACACATATTGTGCACATTGTTTTACTCTAATATGCATTTCTCCTCACAGTGTCGCATAGTGGTGTTATAACATAAAACAATACGGCTTTGGGAAATTAAGTCAAGATGAAAGAAAACATTCTGATTTACATGATTTACCCTACATTTATGTGGATTTGGTGTCTGGAGATCGCTTCTATACTCATGGAAGCTTAGACACAGCCACTTGTTCAAATTAAAAACCCCAAGAAAGAAGAAATCATGCACATGCCATTTAAACACACATTGTACTTTATGTTATTTGTATTTATTGTTTTATTTATATAGATAACACAATTCTTCAAAAGATTGTACACATTCGTTTAGCGTTTTATTGTGATTTACTTTAACAATTACTTTTTCAATAGCAAAATTAATAAAGTCATTATTTTACATCTGTGATGCACTGGTGGCCTTTCCAGGATGTTTCTCCTTTCAGCCTATGGGATAGACTCCAGCACCCCACATGATCCAGGTTAAGGATAAGCGGTTCAGATAATGGATGGATGGATTATTTAACATTTTTGCACACAAAATATCGTGCGATGGGTGGTGGCGCACGAAGCAGGACGTTCCCTAAAGACCTCCAAATATTCAGAAAAGGCCTTGTCTGTCTGGTTCTTCAGATCTGATTTCTATGTTCTTTTCAGAGATATCAGTGCTCAGTGCTGTTAAGCCTGTTTGACCAGTAAAGGGGCCAGGAGCTCAGGTGTACATGGTACACGTGTTGAAAGGTTTTGCTTATGAAACATGTTGTGTAAAACTGTATTACATAGGATCACGCCCAGGTACGACACTCAGCACATTTCAACACTAATTAAACAACAGTGATTGGAAATGTGATAATAAACCAGAACAGAATCAAAATGATTTTCCATGCCTCTCACAATGAAGCATAAAGTCTAACTTTAGAGTGTGACTCTACAGTATGAACAGAACACCTGTTTTGCTCTGTTATAGACATCTGTTTTGTTCTGCTTTCAAAAGTTTTGGTGTAATTAAAAATAAGTCCTTACCTGTCTGAGAGGTCCGCAGGTCTGAGCTGAGTGAAGTGAGGCTGCTGTGTGAGTCCTCAGTCCTGGAGTGGATAGTAGAAAGGAGCAGACAAGCAGTGCGGCTGAACGCGTTCCATCAGTGAGTGAAGAGCTCCTAACTAGAAGCAGATGATGAGGCAAATACATGTCATGGGATGAACAAAAAAGCGCAAGGGGCAGGACAAGATGTGAATTGTTCCAGGAAGTCACTACCACTGCTGAGCTATTCAGCTATAATAATAATAATAATAATAATAATTATTATTATTATTATTATTATTATTATTATTATTATTATGTTGTTGTTGTTGTTGTTTGTTGTTATTACTACTACTATCACTATTAGTATTATTGTTGTTGTTGATGTTATTACTACTACTACTACTATTACTACTATTATTGTTGTTGTGATTGTTGTTGTTGATAATGTTTTGTTTTTTACAAATAATGTAATAATAAAGTCCCATCTATAATGTGTACCACAGAACTCATAATAATCTTGAAGAATTTCTATTTTTGTGTTAAATTCTTTAATTTCTATAATCTGTGTGTTACCATGGAAACCGCACCAGTTCAGCTCCTTTATAAAACAGCCAGGTAAGACTATAAGATAAACTGACCAAAAAGAGTCCAGGCTTTATTAACATGCAAAGAGATTATTTTACATATTGGACATTAGCTCTTAAAAATAACAGATTATGTGTTTGTTTGTTTTTCTCAGAAACAGTAGATATATGTGAGGAAATGAGAGGTTTATGTAGTTAGCTGTTAAAGTTAGCCCGAAGATTACTAGCTATCTAGTTATCTTTACCTCATGCTGTTAGTGTAAATTTAGTGTAAACCCCAGCTTTACTGGCTCTTTAAACTGTCTGAATGCTGGACACGGGTAGAAAAAGTCTCTAAGTTTATGTAAGTTGTAGTTTTGAGTCTGTGGGAGTCCTGGTGGCGTCGTTTACATTAACTAACGTGTTGGAAATGTTTTTAAGAATATTCTCGAAATGGTCTGAACCTGTTACTTAGAAAGAACCCCATATCCTGAACAACTAATGAAAGACAATGAGGAGAAATGTCTCTTGTTTGTTGGGTCAGATCAGCTCCCGCTGTTGTGATGGCAGACTCACTCGCTCGAAGGTGTGTGACTCCCACCGAGGAGGAAACCCCTGTGCTGGACTGGTCCACGTGTTTGGTGAAGACCTGCACATTACCTGTTCACTCAGTCACTGCTGGTAAGGATCAAGATCCAGGTTTATTCTCTTGTACACTTTTTTTGCAAAGGTATCCAGACACCCATTATAATTTGTGAATACAGCTGTCTTAAGAAACACCCATTGAATACCTTACTACATGGACAAAAGTATTGGGACACACCTGTTTTTCAGGGTTTGGGCCAGGCCCCTTACTTCCAGTGAAGGGTAATCTTAATGCTTCAGTATACCAAGACATTTTGGACAACGCCATGCTTCCAACTTTGTGGACACAGTTTTTGGGGAAGGCCCTTTTCTATTCCCGCATGACTCTGCCCCAGTGCACAAAGCAAGGTCCGTAAACACATGGTTGGATGAGTTTGGTGTGGAAGAACTTGACTGGCCCGCACAAAGCCCTGACCTCAACCCCATCCAGCACCTTTGGGGGTACAGATTTCCCACAGAAACACTCCAAAATCTTGTGGAAAGCCTTCAAAGAAGAGTGGAAGCTGTTATAGCTGCAAAGGGTGGACCAACTCAATATTACCATATTAAAGTCTATGAATGCAATATCATTAAAGTCTCTGTTGGTGTAATGGTCAGGCATCCCAATACTTTTGTCCATATAGTATATCAGTCCAGCACAGTGATGGATCTTCATCCAATACCTTTGGGATAAGTTAGCTTGGTGTTTCTAATGAACAAAAAATAATAATCCAACATCAGTTTATGACCCCACTAATGCCCTTGTGCCTGAATGCAATCAGATCCTCACATCAGTGTTCAAACTTCTAGTCTCAGGCCTTCCCAGATGAACTCTTAGACTAGTACAAATAGTGCACAGTATACTTTATTAAACATATACCTCGTGCTTCATTTTCTGAGCTCCACCTGCTACATGTCCACTACATAGCTGTACATTTACAGACTGCAGCTCATCTATTGTCAATGTTTTTCATCCCTCATTTATTTTACTCATCACTGGTCACTTTCTGACCACAGGGACCAGAGATTATTTTGGTGGTGGACCATTCTTAAAATAAAAGCAACACTAACATGGTACATTCACACTCGGCATACTGTCTGGCACTGGTATGTGTGTACCATGCACAGTAGTGTTGTAATCTTTTTACCCATGTCAGTGTCATTGCGAGGTTGAGACTGGTCCACCGCTGAAAGCTATGAGGACAAGAGCAGGTCTGCAGCTCATTGATGAATGAAAACTGTGAATTGAGGAGTACGCCAAATGTGGCACATGTATTCATGTATTAGAAAATTTCCTTTCATATTAGTATACTACATGCTCATCTTGAAGAAAGAAGGAAGTAAACTATGAAACGATTAGAAAATTCTCCATGGTCAAGTGGTTTTATGTAGTCTTATAGTTTAAGCCATTGATAAGATTGTTCCGCAGATCTGGAACACAGAAAAGCTGAAAAGTCAAAAATGTTTTTGTCCAGGCAGAGGTCGCAACAGCGTTCAGCAGCTCAGGTAAGGGCCGATTAATGAAACTTTAGATCCATCATAGAGCTTTTTTTTATAGACGAAATCATAGCCACTTTGAGCTATCACATGTGCAGCTTTACTTGTTCATGCTCACCTTTTCTTTGTAGGTCAGCTGTTGAAGAAGAAAATGAAGGTGATATGTTTATTTTCAAATCGATTGTGCAGTCATTGTAGTCATCGATTGTTTGTTATTAATATCTTTGTCCTGGTTTTAGAGAACCTGTTTTTAGTAGGGTGTGATGATGAATACATTTCAGAGGGAGAGGGAATCCAGAACTCAGATATGTGAGTGTTGCTTATGTAAACACGTTGATTCAAAACTTCTTGTTAAATTGTGAAACTGATCCTACGTTTTCCCTTGCTATGTGTGTGTGTGTGTATTACAAAGGAAATTAGAAGAGGAAAATGTCCTTGCTGAGTCTGAGCGCAAAATAAAACACCTGAAGAAGTTGAACACAGATTTACAGAAGGCTCTGGATCTGTCAGAGGACTGCTGCTCAGGCCTCAGAGCTGAAAACACTTCTCTGAAGAACCAATTAAAAAAGTAACATTCACCAAGTCATTGTGCATATATCTGCAGCTCTTCATGTACAGTATGTTTATGTCAAGCATTTTCTAAAGTGCAAGAATGTTCATAAGTATAAACACACCTTTCAGTCAGTCCAAGTAGTAAAAAAATGTGTTTCTGAAGTGTGAAGCAGCTGACTCAAGAAAATAGGGATCTTAAGGATGAGCTGGATGCCGTTCGTGCTGCAAAACTTGAGCAGGAGCAGATTTGTAGTGCACTTGAGGCCAGGGAAAAACAATTTGTGCGTACCTGAGAAACAAATAATATTTGATCTGTATTGACAGTACAGAATCTCACTAAGTTCGCTGAGTGATCTGTTTCCAAATTGTTTGTTTATTGTAACTTGTGACAGGATAAGAAATATGAAGCCTTGAAAGATCAGAAAGAGACTGTTGATAATGAGGTAAGTGAAAGTTGGTATCTTTTCATTTCCCTTATTGGTAGAATGGTCTGGTTTACACAATGTTTTCCCTACAGCTGTCAAATGCTCTGGATGAGAAGGAGATGTATAAGAAAAAGAGTGAGGAACTCAGCCAACTTGTGATTGCATTACAGGTGTAGTATTTTGGATCTTACACCTTTTGTCAGTGTTAAAGTTTTCACAGTTCATCTACCTGACTATTCCCCTTCAGCGTGATGTTCTAGTTAAGTGGTTTGGTTAAAGTGTTTTTGTGTTACCGTTAATGTAGCAAGAATTGGTGGAAAGTCGGCATCATCTTGCACAAGCAGAAGAACTCATTCAAGAGGTAAATCATGTTGGTGTGATGTAGAAATTGTATCCTAATGTCCTTTTGTTTTTCAACAGTGTGATATTTCCAGTGTATCTTTATATACAGTTACTTGTGGATTTATAATGTTATGGTTTTTTTTTCAGGGTAATACTTCCAGTGTAATATAATCTTTATATACAGTTACTTGTGGATTTATGATGTTTTTTTTTCTCTCAGAAAGATTTGTTCATGAAACAGCTGAAAGACACAATCTCAGAATACAGGACCATTAAACAGGTATTTTGCTGATCAGTATAATAACATTAGCCCCCTCCATTAGAATTGTGCCAAAAATAAATTTTTTGCATTTTATCATCTAGGATATGAAGGAGAAGATACAGGACTTGGAAGGCCAGTTGGCTTTGGCTTTAGTGTAGGTATATTGTCCGCTTACTCTGTGATTATACTTGAAACAGCATACATGCATAAATCCATGGATTTTGTCTGATTTTACAGCAGTGGACGTGGATGTAACTTCATGAACGTTGATAATACGTTGCCAGCTGATATACAGTGTCCTACCTCTCTTGGAGAAGAACTCGGCCTTCTGCATGCAGGCCAGGTAGACCTTGGTTTATTTGTGTGCGGTGTGTTTCATAAAAACATTATTTTAAATCTTCCAGGACAGGATTCTTTGTCTTTGAACAATGCCTTCATGGTTGCCCAGACCACTGTATCCCACTGAACTGTAAAAACCAATCACACACGCAGTTAACAGCTATACGTGGTTCTTAACAGCTTGGATGTGTGGTTGATGGTATTAATACACATGCTTTCGGATGAAAAGGCTAATAATGGATTACTCTATTCATTAACTAGATGGAATGTACCAGTGAGGAAGAAGAGAAAGAGGAGGAAAGTGATAAAGAAGATCATAGTGTAGAGGAGGAAAGGGGGGAAACCAAGGAAAATAAGGATGATACAAGAACAGAAGAAGTAAAGCACATTGAAGAAGCTGAGTCAGTGGAGGAAGAAGCCTGTTTGTCACAGTGTCCAATGAGGTACGACATTAAATACAAATTTAATAATCAGTTTAATCTTTAGTTTACCTGTGCTCATCAGAGGCATTCTTCTCTTCATAAGCTGGCTGACGAAGACCTATGAAAATATGAAGATAGGAGTCCGTAACGCTGGATTTTTGGGCATTAGCCTCCTGGTTCCTCTGGGTTTGCTCAGAGCACTCTTGCCTGTCCTTTGTGACTGGCTAGGCCTGAGCTGTGCTGACTTCTTTTGGATCCTGGCCCGTCTGATTGAACCACACCTCTCTGTTCATTACACCGGATTACCACCTGTGTAGCCTGACACACTAAATCCAAACCCCCCAAAATGTTGTTTTGTTCCTTCACGAGCACCGTTCTTGCAAAATTTCCAATAAAAAACATCACATTTGAGAGTCACTGAAGTTCATCACGCTTTCTTAGTTTTCTTCTCTAATGTTCATATGTATTTGTATAATATTATTCTCAAAATAAAATGCAGTTACAGCATATAATTGGTGTTCTAAAAACCTTAAACAAAAGCTCTTAGTCATATATACCATGCAGGAAGATGGCACTAATGTCTTTTATCTCAAAGTGTACTTCAGTTGGACATTACTGAAGAAATGATAATCAGTACAATAAGTTGAATGTTGCATTATTTACTAGTTATTATTTATTATTAACTAGTTGCAACTCAAAATACAGAATAAAGATTAAAAAAAGTAAGTGTTGGCCTCTGGTTTGTATAATTCAAAGATGTCTCTTGTAGGTCATTGTGTTTGTGTGTCTGCCCTGTGATGGACCGGCGTCCAAAGCGTTTCTCTGCCTTTTCGCCCCTTGAGTGCTGGAACAGACTCCAGCAACTCACACGACCCTGCTTAAGAATAAGTGGTTTAGATATTGAATGGAGGGAATCGTACATAATCAACTCCAGCCGGTGATTCATAGTCCATCAATGCCATAAACCACTCTTTTCAGGAAATTTTTGGGTGGTTGATTCCAGCAACATTGATTTACCTAATGGTACCAGCACCGCACACAAATAATACCATGTCTCACTGCAAACAATATCAGATCATGTGGTGAGAAACAGACCAGTAATCAACTAGATGCAGGGGCAGTTAGAGTAGTGGAAAATTAAAGTATTGAATAGTCTCAAGTAGAGGTTGAAACTACAAAAGACGTGGTTCACAAAAATGTTGAGTAGCTTAGGACTGCAGAGGAGCTTCTTGCCATCCAAATAAGAAGAGATGCCTGATAGAGTCAAGATTCAAGATGTTTATTTGTCACATACACAGTTATACACGTACAACGTGCAATGAAATGTAACCCTGAATCACTCCTGAGACAATAACTAGAAAACAGAATAAAGAGTAGAATAATTTGACAAATATACGCAAATGTGAACAATATAAATATAGCAATATATACAAAATATGGTACCAAACAATATGTACAGAATAGAAATATCTGAATATTTACAGTGGAGAATAAACAGAATTTGGGCAAACTGTCATTGTGCAGATGGTGAATGGTCGTGTGCTTTATAGTAAAAAAGTAAAATAAAAAAAAAAGGTGTAGAAGACGTAGTGTGGGGAGCGTTGTTGAGTGAATGTAAAACATATCCTGCCTGTTGAGCCTTATGACCTTAGGATAAAAGCTCTTCTTGTCTCTCTTCTTCCCTTTCTGGGCTCCTTTTGGTCTAAAATGAAATGATAAAACTCAAAAAGGAGTCACCAGTTGCAAAACAGTAGATATTGCTTGTTAACTGATAAATATTTATGGCTTTGTCATTTATACGTAATTTATACGTATTTATCATTTATATGTAAACACACATACACACACAAACACACACACATATATAAATATATATGAACACAATGACTGCACAGATGCATGAAGACACAAGAACAATAAAAAAAATAAAGTCAAAATTAAACTCCAGAAAATACTCTGAAAACAGAATGCTGTGGTCAGCAAGAGAGGTCGATATAAATACTGGAGATAAATAAAATTTCTGCTGAAATAACTAACGAGTTAACACAAAATAGTGGTTTGGAATTGTTTTCTATATTGAGTCCTATATTGAATCAGTGACATAAGTCGTGATATTGCACATGATAAAATTATTGCACAAAATAATAAAGATATTGCACATAATGATAATGATTTAGCACTCCATAAGAAACATATAAATTACAAATTCACCAATTTTTTGCATGAAAGTTTATGTAACTGCTCCACTCCACTGTATGGGACGCCTGACCATTACACCAAGAGGGACTTTAATGACATTGCATTCAATTACAGACTTTAATATGGAGCTGGCCCCCTCTTTGCAGCTAGAACAGCTTCCACTCTTCTTGGAAGGCTTTCCACAAGATTTTGGAGTTTCTTTGGGGAATTTGTGCCCATTCATTCTGTAGAGCATTTATGAGGTCAGGCACTGATGTTGGACGAGAAGGCCTGGCTCA
>JBBPCZ010036263.1:0-13542 GCA_037974445.1 Brycinus macrolepidotus
CACCTGACACGCATGTCTTTGGACTGTGGGAGAAACCGGAGACCCCGGAGGAAACCCATGCCACCACGAGGAGAACAGATTCAGGACCCAGTTTCAAACCCCCAACCCTGGAGGTGTGAGGCACAGCACTACCCACTGTGCCACCGTGGGGCCTAGGGGCCGCATAATATAGTGTTTTTAATTACTTTTGTGGTATTGTACTTTAAAATACTGAACAGCTGCAAAAATGCAGATGATATTTTTGATATATGGTTGTAGTTTGAGAAGAGAATGTATGACTCTGGAAGGGAAGATTTCTGGGAGGTGTCTAATTTTAACTAGAAGGCCGGATCACGCCTTCATAAACAGGGATAGTACTGAGAAGTACAGTGGAAAATAAAATCTAACATTTTTAAATTATCTTTATATTATATTAAACACAACAAATATACAATAGTTGTGCATAAGAATGTGCAGAAAAGTGCAGATGTCTACTTATTGTCACAAAAAAACCCATCATTTTACTTTTACATGTGGCTGTACAACCCTCATTCTATGCTAGCCAGTATATTTTGGTCACTCTTTCACTCATTTTGTTGCAGGTGAATGAAATATACCATGATGAGTCACTGGGTGTGCACATCAATGTGGTGCTTGTAAGGATGATCATGCTCGGCTATGCAAAGGTAAGACCCTGAAATGAGCTGAATTTGCATGCTCTTGCAGAAGTCAGTTTAAGCCGAACAGAGAAATTTCAAACCCTTAACTTTGCTTCATTCTATTGCCTCTCAGGCACATTAAAAAAAAAAAAGAAGCCTGAAACAAAAACAAATAAACAAGTGCGCTAATAAAATGTACAAAACAAAAGAGGCAGCAGAGTGGCCTCAGCTTCATTGTTTTATGGAAAGCCAAACATAACCCTCAAAGAATGATTCATCTGGGCCTAATTTGTAACTTCTCTGTTGTGAGCTCGGGTCATGCAGACTAATGTGGGTTTGAATGATGCTGAGTAAACAGAGACCCAGAGGCACAGCCTTTTCTTTTCTGCCCTCAGTCCATTAGCCTCATTGAGAGGGGCAACCCGTCGCGCAGTCTGGAGAACGTGTGCCGCTGGGCCTTTGTGCAACAGAAGGAAGATCCTGAGCACTCGGAGCACCACGACCACGCCATCTTCCTCACCCGCCAGGGCTTTGGCCCCACCGGCATGCAGGGTAAAACTTCTTCATCCCACTAGCTCAGGCCCTGGAGGTCCATTATTGTAACAACACAATAGAGTTGGGTGAAATCACAATATATCATCATCTTCGTGATAAATTACATCACTACATGCTTTTCTGAGTGTGTCAAGGGTGTAATCAGGCCTGTTAGAACACAGCTGTGTGTATAATAAAAAAACAGTTTATGCTGAGCATGTATAATAACTGCACAACCTGAAAATACCTCAGTCACATTAAATATGATGGGAGCTTCATAGTAGTTTTCAGTTCATTCACAGCATCTGAATTAAATGAGTCTCATATGAGATAAGTATATGAGATATATTGTTATTATTGAGATATATAAGTTGTATTATATTATATTATATTATATTATATTATATTATATTAGTCAAGCACATTTAAAAAATCAACTGTTTTTCAGTCAAGACCCTTGTATTATAATTGAGATGATGGGACAGTAAGCAGTAATTTGTAGGTCTACTAGAGTAGGTCTGTTCACATCACAAATGTACTGGGGGCCAGAATTCCGTTCTTGATTGGGAGCCGATGTGGAGATGCCATGACAGGTGAGATGCTGTCTTGCTGTGCCAAACAGAAGACTAGTGACAGCTCTTCTGGCTAATTGCAGACAAGACAATGAGGACTAAATATAAAGAAAGAATTTCAATAATCAGGAAAAATGACCATTAATTGGTGTTATTGCATACGCTCCTAATTAGTGTGGTTGTGATTGCCCTTCTTAAGTTTTATTATTATTATTAGTCCACCTTTTTTTGGTGCTGCTTCTGCTCCTGGCACTTTTGAGATATTGGCACAGCTCTTGTTGCAGTGCCCCCGTCATTCTTTTGCTATTGTCTTTTTTATCCATGCTTTTTCCCACTGAAATGAATAGCTGAACATTCTAATACTGTGATGTTATTCTCTCTGCCAGCTGTAGACTAGGTAGACTGATGGTGGCTGTGATATCTGGTGAATTTAGTAACCGGTGTCAGCACTATGTTTATAATTCTGGCTGGTTGTCAGAGATGATCCCAAACCGTTTAAACAAAAGATTATAGTCCAAACAGCTCATAAGCACTTTTTAGTGTCCTGTGTTGCTGTCAGCTTAGTTAAATTACCCCATTAACTGTTGGCTAGAGCTAGTTGAGTGGCTAGTTATCGTTGATATTGTCACGTTGAATTTACATGGGCAAAACATCTACCGAAATAAAGTGGCCCCTTATAGTCACGCGTGAACACACCACATAGTGTGAACAATGTGTAATTCTTTCTCTGCATTTCACTTTACTGTGGTGTGTTCACACGTTACTATAAGGGGTCACGTTACTTTACTTTAAAACTGAGGCAGTTATAAAATTAAATAGGTCTGTCACTGTTGTTTTTGTTGGTAAAAAAACCAAAAAAACAACAAATAGCCCATAAACACTTAGTTTGCACACAATTACTGGTTAGCTAGCAAGGAAGCTGCAAGCCAGTTAGGTTGCAAGCCATGGCACTAATATAAGTCTGTTAGTAAATTTCTTGATCGCCATGCCTGATC
The DNA here is from genome assembly GCA_037974445.1 of Brycinus macrolepidotus. Classification (NCBI taxonomy): domain Eukaryota; kingdom Metazoa; phylum Chordata; class Actinopteri; order Characiformes; family Alestidae; genus Brycinus; species Brycinus macrolepidotus. The sequence goes on from JBBPCZ010036263.1 coordinate 2,740, forward strand.
CGTGCTTTTGCTTTTGATTATACCTCAGCATGGCTGCTTCATAAATAAGAAGATAAATGTGATAAAAATATGAAAGTTGATGTTAATAATGCTTTGTAGCAGTATTTCCAGATTAGCCGTGGTTCTCATTAGCTTTGTAACTAAAGCAGCCCCAAATTACAGCCCCGATTACAGCCCAAAAGATCAGTCTTCATACATGTTGAATTTTCCACTTATGTTCTAGTTGCTTCTATTGTGAAATCTGAGTGGTTGGGGTGGACTGGGGGGTGTGAGCGTACTGTAGCATACATGAGTTAGTTACGTATTGTGTGAAACCGTGATGGTGGTGTGTGAAATAAATACTGATTGGATGAGTGGAAGAGCTTTGGGGTCGAAGTGAGACCGAAAATGTAACTTAAAAAAACATGCAATAAAAATATCTTCTTGTCACATATAATATTTTACTTGTTTTACACATCTTTACTAAAAAAACCAAGGCCTTTTTGAAAATGAAGAACTATTTCTAGGATCTTCGTTTTCAGTACATTTTGGTTTGGTAAATGTGGCACTGCCCCCTAGTGTTAGTGTAAAGTTTAGAATCATGTTCCATATAAAGTTGATATGATTTTATATTCAATAATTTCTGTAATAGCTTTCATAGTGTAAATAAAAATGTTATGAACTAGACACAAAAGGGTAGTTGTGTTTTTGCGAATAATACAAAAATATGAAATGATAAACAATTCAGTGTAATTATGTATTTATTATTTTCCTGTTAATTCTTTGAAATATAGTATACAGCACTTGTATGTCCAGCTGTTTTATACTTAGTGTGTGAATATGATGATAAAAAATCATAAAAACCTGTGTGTTATTGCTAATGCAGTTTTTTGATTGACTCCCCTGCAGCTCTGAACATGTATGAAACAACACTAGTCAATGTTTGAGATGATGTCAGACATGCACACTGGCACATTGGCAGTTTCTTTTTGAGATTCAGCACCAAGCATCACAAATCCTACAGTCCAGTAAATGTTTTTTTTCTATATTAATACCCAATAAACTTCTCCAGTGGCCTTATAGACTTCCAGTGAAGCTGCGACCCGAAATAACTGTATAAAAGCCTGATGTCCAATACGCATCGATGTTTGCTTCACTGAAACAGCATGTATTTGAACACACATTGAAACTCTGCTCCACAAGAGTTCTATGGGCTGTGCTTACCCTGGCTTTCACAACCACGTTAATACAGACTGCGCTGTCAATCAAATGCAGCTCATATTAAATCCTCATTTTTTATTTAAACTTGGGTTTACACGGAGGCGAAATCTCATTTTAATTGTAACTGAGGATCACACGGGACAATAGAATAATAATATTATACGCAATAGACTTGAAATACAATAAAACCTTAAATAATAAGGACAGGAAGAGAATAACACAATAGGAAAAATGGTAAAATAATAATAAACCAGTCCTTGAAATGCCTAGACATGAATAAAAGATCATTTTAAAATGAATAAAAGAAGAACTAAAACAACAATCTAAGAACTAAAAGAATTATAAGCAGAATTAAATCAGTTAAAAATTATAATCCCTATTAGGAATGAGCAAGCTGAGCTCAATGGTGCCCCACAGTTAAAAGCTTTTTTACCCAACTCAGTGGAAAGTCGGGGGGCCTGGAGTGTAATAATATCACTTGAGTGGGTTTGGTCCATTATAGACAGTGAGCATGAAAGTAATATGAAAGTAATATGTGGTAGCATCTGGCCCATGAGAGCCTCATAGATAAAAACTAGCCAGTGAGTTTCGCTTCTTACAGATAGAGAGGGCCATCCAAGTCTGTCATAAAGTACACAATGATGAGTGCTGTATGAGTCTCCTGTAATGACCAGCAGAGCAGAGTCCAGTCCCTTAAGAGTGCTAGCTGTGTCAGTTTTGTACAGAGCATCACTGTAATTAAGGACATACAGGAAAGCTGCCTCCACAATCATTTTCCTTTTACGCACAGCAAGCTCCGTATGTATAAAAGAAGCTGAATTTCTGCATCAGTTGATGGCTAAGCTTGCTGATGTGATATTTAAAAGTTTCTCATGTAACCAGATGGCCAGGTATATTCTGTTACTGCTGACACAATGTTATTTTTATAAATTGAAAATAAAATTGAACCTAAAACTGAGCCTTGTGGAACACCTTTGGTTATTGGATTTCAGGTATACAGCTCCCAGTAACCACCCACTGTTTTCTGTGACAAATCAAAGAAAAGGGCAGCATGTTTCCTCCCTCTGTAATTACCAGTAATCATTTCATGCAAAAACCAGGGTAGGGTAGTAGCTGCAATAGTGCTCTGCTGGTCGGTCAGAACAGAGTTTACTTGGAGAAAGGATTTAAGAGTATTGAAGTCAAGCGGCCCCTTATAGTCACATGTGAACACACCACAACACAGTGTGAACTTTTTTCTCTGCATTTGACCTATTCACCAAGTGAAGCAGGGGGCTGCCACCAATGAGGGGCGCCCAGGGAGCGGAGTGTGGGGACGGTACCTTGCTCAAGGGTACCTAAGTGGTGCTGCTAGCAGTCCTAGGATTCAAACCCACGACCTTCTGATTACAGGGGCAAAGGCCTAACCACTAGGCCACCCAGCTGCCCCCCATTGTGATATAGAGTAGTTATTTCATTCTTTATACACAATAAAATACTGAACTACAAAACGAGTTACGAGCAAAACAGACACATTTTTAACCGTTTCAGTGCCATGACTTCTTGTGAACCAGTTGCTGACATTACATGTAAATATAGCCATCATTTTGTTGACATTTATTCATTGTTATTTATCCCCCAGACCCCCTCTGTGTTTGTTCTCCACTGGTCACTGCACAGCACTGGGGGGCTTCATACCCTTTCAGCTGACCCTTGGTATTTGGCATGGTGATGTTAGGCTCATGGATAACCTTAGCATTCCACTCTATTAGCAGTGCTTTTCTGTGGTGATTATAAAACCTGTGTGTAAGAATTGGTGCACCTTAATAACTGTGTTCTGACTTTGGTAGCACTTGCCTCTGAAGGCAGTAACAATTTAACAAACTCTTCATTCTTCTCGGATAGAATAAAGTTACCGAGCACTTACATAACCAAAAAGAGCACCAAAATGTAAGGTAGGTGGTTTCGCTAGTATTTTTCACCTTTGACAGAGAATGGTAGAAGCTGTGTTTGGTTCTACATGATTGTGTGAAGGTGTAGACATTTGTGTGAGCATAGACCAGTGCAGTTCATTTTTTCATAGTAGCTAACGAGGAAGAGCACGTCTTCCACTTGTTTAATCAGTTGGTCTAAAGCTTCAGCAGCTGAACAGTTGAGCCCTTGCTTTATTGGAATGAAAACCTGCAGCTGCACTTTCCCTTTGCAGAGTTTGTATGCAAGTTTGATCCCTGCCTATGCCACTACGTTCTCTGGCAACTGGCCTTGTTCTGGGTGGGAACTCACTCAGTGTGGGCATCTATTAGCTGAATTGGCAGTTAGTGTCCTCCTCCAATTGTGCTGGGCTGCTTAATGTCATCGCATCAGTGGCTCTTTGAGCGTGACTCAGAGAAAGCAAAGAACAAGGTGGCAAGGAGGCAGACTTCTCTTGAAAAGGGTGGCGAAAGCACTCTTGCATAACATCAGAAAGGAGGGAAAAGGCTACTCTTGTCCTGGAGCAGAGAACCTCCTCTCGCTGTGTAGCGTCATTGAGGCCGGAGAGGATAAAGTGCCCTTTTCATGCCGTTTTGATTTTGCAGAGCACACCTGCAGAAGCACTGTCAAGAACCACGCCGATCTCTGCAGAACCCGCTGATGATATCGACACTGTTCCCGAATCCCCTCTTATCTTGCCGTGCCACAGAACAGCTTCTCCAAAGCTAAAATGAAGCTGAAGCGCCTCAGCTGAAAATTCACACAGAGCATAAACAATTACACTGTTTTCAAACAAAAGTCCCCTTAAATGGTTAACATTCGGTGCTGGGATTTGATGGTACTGCTGCCATCAGCAGTGAAGCGCTCCACTGCCCTTTTAGGACTTACACAATCAAATTTGCGGCGCGTATGCGGTGTAGCCACCTACAATGATTTGCTTTATTACAGGGCCATCGGTCTGCGACAAATCATTGTTTCATCTTTGGGGGGTACATTGAACTTGTAATCCGACGAGCATGAAATGCTCACGGTGCGACATGACTCAATCTGAGTCATACCCATCACTGAGTCAACAAAGGACGAAGCTTTTGATATTTATTTCTGCATCCCAGCAGCGAGGGGCCAATTTGAGCAATGTTCTCTTCTTGCCACCCGAGAAAGTCTCATTATTTTTCTGCAAACACATGTGAGATTTTGTAAATGTCAAACGGCTTTTCTAAACGCTTTTTTGTGAGGACTGTTTTTTCAATATATCGAGAAAAAAAAAGAGAGAGACAATGAGGGGTTTTGTCACTATCTGGAGCCCAGGAGGAGGTGATAAAGATATTGTTTAGTTTGCAGACAATATCTGTGAATACAAAGCTACCGTTCCCCCGAAACTATAGTCCTTCTCCTGAGACACCCGAGAGACATACTCGAGCCTTAGGAAAGCGGCGCACGGATCAATTTAAATATCCCAGCGCCCATTCTGATAAATTGGCACTCCCAATTTAGTGGGACTGTCTGCCACTTTCATTTAAAAACTGGCTGGAAATTGTGAAACATGTAACCAGGGTTTTATTTTCACAGGCCCTGATTCTTGGGAGTTTACGCTGTGCATGATGAATTATTCTTTATTTCCATCGACTGGGTTAAACAGCGAGACTCTTTTTTCTCAGTCCAGGACTACATTTGATCACACCATGACAGAGAGTACATCTTTTTGTAAAGGAATAGTTCACAGAAAGCTCATAATTTTCCTTCTTTAGTTTTTTACTGGCCATACGAGGCTGATGTAGCTAATGAGTAACAGAAGCCTGTAGCCAATTAGCACCAATTGGTATCAAGAAAACCACATCACTAAATTTTGCATACTTCCCTCAAATAGCATCTCTTTTTAAGTAATCTCGAGTGAAATATCTCATATCCATCCATCCATTGGGGCAGCTGGTGGCCTGATGGTTAGGGCGTTGCCCTTGCGATCAGATGCTTGTGGGTTCGAATCCCAGGACTGCTGGTGACACCGCTGAGGCACCCTTGAGCAAGGTACCGTCCCCACACCCTGCTCCCTGTGCTTCGCTTGGTGAATGGGTTAAATATAGAGAAAAAATTTCACGTTGTTCACACTGTGTGCTGCACTGTGGTGTGTTCATGCGTGACTATACGGAGCCGCTTTACTTTACTTTATCCATTATCTGAGCCGCTTATCCTGACCAGGGTCATTAGAGGGGTGCTGGAGCCTATCACAGCACTCAGAGGACAAAATACAGAGAGACACCCTGGACAGGTCACTGGTCCATCACAGGCCAGACACACAGACAAACACTTTCACACACACACTCACACACAGGGGCATTTGTAGTTTACCTGATGTGCATGCCTTTGGACTGCGTCCACAAAGTTGAAAGTATGGCGTTGTCCCAAATGTCTTGGTATGCTGAAGCATTAAGATTGCCCTTCACTGGAAGTAAGGGGCCTAGTCCAAACCCTGAAAAACATGTGTCCCAATAATTTTGTCCATGTAGGGTATTTAATTGTCTGTATAAAACATGACAGCAGTACTTTAAGTGATCTGAAGCTGTGTCTGTAACCAGTCGTCACTATAAGTAGTGAGTAGCCATTGTTATGAGGAATGAACCTGGCTAACTTCCTATCACTCTCTTCTCTTTCCTAATTCCAGGATATGCACCCGTCACTGGGATGTGCCATTCTGTCCGCAGTTGCACCCTCAATCACGAAGATGGCTTCTCCTCTGCTTTTGTTGTGGCCCACGAGACCGGACATGTGTAGGTTTTCTAACAAGTGCACAGGTGTCTCAGAACACATACCTTTCTTCTGCCCAAGGCCGATGGTGTTTTTTTCCAGGTTTAACCAAAACGAGTATGAAGTCTTGAAATCAATTAAAGGCAAAGCTAGATTACTTTGCTGTATTTTCAGTCCATAGAAACGAAAGTACAAAACAGCCTCTTTCGATTTCATCCTGGTTTTGATGTCACGCATTCAGCCAACAGTAGTTTTTTTCCACCTTTTCACATTGAAGTGATGTGGAATGTAGTTACTGCAGACAATCTGTAACATTTATTGGACGGAAGCCGTGGGAAAGGAGTGATTGAGGTTCATTTTTTCTAATATTCTTAAGGGTTTTAGCCTTGTCTTATTATTCTGTATGTTACCTGGACTGCTTTTTAAACAACGTAAAGGTCCAGCTTCTTTTATACATTAAGGCAAATGTCTTGTCACAACTTTTACATGGGGTTTTGAGATTAAAAGCCACACTTAATGCAAAATGTAAAAGAAAGTTCTGTTCGCCAACTCATCGTGAATTTTTCACCCAATGTAAATTGTTGCTGGTGTTTTTAAATGATATAAAACACCAAAAAAAATTTTGATTCAAGATTTTGTTCCAACTACAGCGAAATATTAGTTATTCTCATGGACTGTTTTATTCTGGAAATATGGAAATCAGTGACGTCAAATCCAAGAGTTGATTGCACTATCAGTTCCAAAAACCAAGACACAGAGAAAGTTTTTGTCGAAACTAAAGATATTAAATGAAAAAGTAAAAATATATTTTTGACCTTAGCAAGGAAAACTGGCGAGGTAACGCTAACTAAATATGTTTTCAGCTTCCTTATTCTCCTCTTCCAAAGACTTTAGGTGAGTAGATGTTTTGGAACTATCAAGGTAGTTTTTGTCTGGAAACCAATTTTTGTTGTAAATGTTGCCTTTTGCTTTGTTTTCCATTTTGTCAAAGGCATTCTTTTCCATTATTTTTCATAGCCTGACTAAGCAGTCTCAGCAGTATACCTCACACTCAGTGTAAACTCATATGTGGGCCAATTTAACAACATTGAATCTGAAGCTTTGGAGTTGACTCTCAATTCTCTCAAGCCTAAAATGGAGAAATTGATTCTTTTTAGATTGGATTCTCAGCCTTATTATTCTCTTTGAATTTTCTACTTGGACAGGAGAAGATTCAGATTCTGAGTGAGAATAAATTGCTGAGCTAGAAAGCTGCGGTCTTTATAGTCTTTATAGCCGAGAAGATAAAGTGGTTCAGAAGAGTGCTTTAGCCTTTGTCTGTAGGCATAACGGGGGTTTGATCTTAAATGGATGCAGCTCCTGCTGGTTTTGCTCGATAGATCTTTTTTTTTTTCAAACTGTGAAAAGTAGCCCACCGACTCGATCATAATGTTCCTTAGTAGAATTATTCGATTTGAAATTTGAGGACAACTAAAACTGTGCATGACTTTGGGCTTTCCTCACTTGGGTGCGATGTTGCAAAGCCATAGAAAGCCCCAGAAGAACGTTCCCAGAAAATGCTGCAGGAAGTGGGGATGATAAATGCATGTTTAGTTTGATCATTTTTACCAGATCCATTTTTATAGACAGCAGCTCTTACAGCTCTTGGCTATTGAGCATTCAGTAAAGGGTTCACAAAGAATACACTACCCACATAGATTAGTCACTGACTTCATCATCTCCGTCATATTGTGCGCCTCGCTCCGAGCTTTGCCGCTTCTCACATCTCCCTTTCCTTCCTTGTTTTCACTGCGCAGCAGACGGAGGCAGAACGGTAAGATCCTCCATTTGGCTGTCATCCTGCAAAACAGCCACCTGCTTCCACTCCTTCCCCTGGGCCTGTATTAGCTCAGCTAAAAAGGACATTTATTTCATACTCAGTCGAGAAAAAAGTACCACTGCTTTGTTTTCTGGCCACCAAACACTCAGAGGGCCAAACGGTAATCCATTCTATTCCATTCTAATCCCCTGTTCCCCTGGTCTTTTCTGTCAGGCTGAACCGATAATTAGGCCCATTCATTCTATTACCACATCGAAGCGCTGCATGAGGAGAGCCGTGTAGATTTTTTTTCACAGTGAAATTGAAACCGTTTAGATATTGTTGCCCTGTTCTTACTGACATGGCTTTAGTATATTACTCAAGATAATGGTAATTATTACAGTTATGGCTCTGTTCATATCCTTTTATTAAATATTGTGATATTTAATTAAACAGAACAGAAAATGCTTGAACTGAAGAACAATAGAAGATTAATAGAGCCAGCTGTCTAAGAGCACACTCGCTGTCTTCTTTGCAGGCTGGGCATGGAACATGATGGACAGGGCAATCGCTGCGGTGATGAGACGGCCATGGGGAGTGTCATGGCCCCTCTGGTGCAGGCAGCCTTCCACCGCTATCACTGGTCCATGTGCAGTGGACAAGAACTGAAGAGATACATTCAGTGAGTCAAAAACTCTCTTATTTTTCTTTTAACCCCTTAAGCTCTCTTGTATGCCCACATCTCAAGGCTTATTTTTATTTATAGTTAAGTCAAAGGCATGAAGCCTGGAAATGAACCCACTTGTGAGTCTGGGTGGATGATTATGGTAAAAATAACAGGGCTGGGATCACTTATCAGTTTATCACTAATTATAGATAACGGCCGTAAATTCGATAAATGTAATTTTACTGGGGTTTTTTATCTTTGCTTTTTGCAAGCTTGAGCATTCAGCCATCCATTAATAAATCAGAATGATGCATCTTTCTTATGGGGCTCAGCGGACCACTCGTGAAAACAATGTCTGTAAAGCATATCCATTTTGATCCGGCCCCCTATATGATCTCAGCTAATATAGTCTTTGATGTTCTACCTGAGATTTGGAGCATTCACTCACAGCTTCATCTTCAAATGACTTTATTACCATTATTACCGTTACCAGTATTTGCAAGACTGTGTGCAAGTTTTACTGCGAATAAATCTACTGATAACCTGTCAAAGCTCACACATCTGTGCATGAACATTCCGAGCCTAGCAACAGTTAAATCTTCTTTAATAGCCCCATGTATTTATCAATTCAGCATGCGTGTGCAGAGTATCTTCATTGTTTTCTGCAGAGAGGGAAGTAGATATATTTTAGATGTATTAGAACAAAAAATACAGGGAAGGGCGATCCAATATAAGAGCAAAATGTTAAGGAGGGAATGGTTGGGAAATGCTATTTATACAAGGAAGCCTTGGAGAAGTGTGACAGGAGGGCTCAGGCAGAGCCAGAGCAGGATGCACTGGTCAAGAGTGGAAGAATTTATATGGACAGTTTGTGTGAGAGCGCTTCATAAATTAAATATTAAACCCTTAATCTCCAGGAGTATTATTCAGTTATTAATCTTAATTCTTATCGTTCCATAACTACTGGTGTCTTGTTGGCCTGCCCTTCTGTGGGTTAAACCCTGGATCCTGCAGGTTGGCCCATGGGTCGGGCGAGGTCAGGTCAGCTTATTAGAAAATACTGGGAGGGCGGGATGGGTCGAAAAGTGATAAAGCAGAGTTCCAATTAAGTTGTAAATAACTTACAGAAGCACTGTGGGTCGGTTGAGTTCAGGTCATTGATTAACGAAGGCTTTGGCGGGTCAGACAGGGAGAATTGGCTGTGGGTCATTAAAGACCTGCACACTATTAGAAACTACCACAGATTCTGTCAACTCTATGGAACTAAAGAAGTTACGTAGTTATTAGTGTGAGGAATTCACATTCGGGTTCTGTTTTTTCAGACCTGTTTTATATTTCTAATGGAAATGTTTTGTTTTTGTCCTCATTTCTGATCTTGCATGCAAAACACTCACTCTTTTCGCAGACGCACTCACTTGCCAGTAAACAATGATCCCCAGCTTTGTTTGGTGTCACATGAGGTGCAGCTGAATGTTTTCGTTGTAACTGAACTCCACACTACATGTCCCTCCTTTGACCTTTGCCCGGAGAACCATGAGGATGGTTAGAGGGCTGTATTTATATTCCCCAGTTGAACAGGTCAGCCTAATGAGCTGCCATATCATGTGATCTGCACACTGAAAAGCAGCATAAAACACGAAGCAGACAGTGAGATGGAAAGTAATGTACAGGGAGTGGCCAGTTTATTATGTCAAAATACCTTGTATGACATTTTGTCAGGTACTCCTGCCCCTGATTAAACCTGATATAAGGGAACATTATATCCTTCCGTCTTTCCATCTGTCCATTATCTGAGTCAGTTATCTTTAACCAGGGTTGCATGGAGAGCTGGATCCTATTCCGGTAGTCGTAAAGTGAAAGGAGGAGATACTGCCTGGACAGGTCGCCAGTCCATCAGAGGACAGAGACACAGACAAACACGGTCATGCACACACCTAGGGGCAATTTGGCACCTCCAATCCAACTGACATGCCTGTCTTTGGACTGTGGGATGAAACTAGATTACCCGGTGGCCACTGAGGTGGGGAATCGAACCCATGACCTTCTTGCTGGGCAGTGTTGGTACCTGTATATCTGGTCAGTGGTGGTCTTGTTGTGGTTTCTTTCTGTTACTGGACGGGGTAGAGGAAGTCATTGTACAGCAACATGATGGCAAGAGTAAACATAGAAAGTGCACCTACAGCTCTGGAAAAAAATAAGAGACCACTGCAAAAATGTTCAGTTTCTCAGGTTTGATCTTTTATAGGTGCAGGTATTGAACTGAACAGCTTTGCATTAGTTTTTAAGAACTGCTGACAATATTTCTCCTAATATCCAAATAAAAATATTGTTCTTTAAAGCATCATTTTAACGGAAATGACAATACATCGAAATAAGAGAAATGATGCAGCGTTTACAGAACTCGAATAATTCAAAGAAAACAAATCTCTTGTTCACTCTTAAACAA